>JADKLZ010058203.1:52891-68313 GCA_021533235.1 Biomphalaria straminea | reverse complement strand
ATATATATTATTAACAATATACTGTATACTGTAGAGTTAAAGTCTGCAATAATATATATTGTAAAATAGAAGTCAGATATCCTTGCATTGGATTTAAAACTTGGTGTTATGGTGATAACATTTGCTGCATGAACTTACATAACGATTGATTTGGTTCAAGCAATTAGAAAGATCTATAACATCAAGTTGAGTTAAAATAACGAAGAAATGCTTGCTGAGTCTCTTATTCGCTTGCCACAAAAGTAAACTCTTTTTATAATTTTTTTTATTTTTTATAACTGTCTTAAAGATTACTACTCTTATGAAAAAAAATAGTTCTCCTTTCAGACCTTGTGATCTATGTAGTATATAATGTACAGGTCATCTGTTTCTGTGGCCGACGGTTAACGAAGGTGTTAACAACCAACCGCCTTTACTCTTCCTAAATTTCAGGAATCCCGAAATAGAATTCCCAATGTTTACCTTGATTCGAACTCAGGACTCCAGGTTCGAAAGCCAAGTGCTTACCATTCACCCACCGCGCCTCCATTACACTTATAAATAAACAAATAATTTAAAAAAAAAAAATCAAAAGTAAAATATTTACATTTCAATAATTATTTTAAAGAAAATTAAATATTTCTAAGTAAAAAATAAATAAAACAAAGTCCACATATCACCTGTTGTTTTAGGAAATAATCTGTAATCATTTTTTCGAGGAACATTAGAATCACTGGATCCCCTGAGATCACTCATAGCTTCCATTTTTTGAGTCTCGGGACTGATACAAATACGTGGGTAAAAAAAAGAAATATAATATAACTCAAACTGTTGAAATAAGAACGGATGTACTTTAAAATAACTAAAATTTTTCGCGGCAGTTATATAAATAATAATTTTATTACCCTTTGGTTGGAGATTGCTTTCGATTCCTTAAACATATAACAAACACTGCGATAGCAGCTGAAAGGGCAGCAACCCAACCAACAACAGCTACAGCTATAAAGACAGTGTTTGGGTTGTCTCCACTTGTATTCTCTATAAATAAATATTTTAATTTTAGCACAGATGAAGATATAACGATAATACCTCGGTACTTAGCCATAATTAGTTCAAGAATTTCAGCCAGTAAACGATATGTTTGAATAGCGAATAACGTAAGCGCATTCCGAAATGCGCGTGTCGTTCGCATAATACGTTTTAATGATAATAATAATATAATTTATACTTCGCAATTAACAAACATAATGTAAGCTTAGGTGGCTCAAGAGTGAACAGAACAAACTTACCCAAAGGGAACGGATTTAGACTTGAAAAGGCCTTAACACATTTCAGCTATTTTTATTAACATGAGACAATTTATTGTTTTGCTTTTCCTTCGAAACAATATTTGGGGAGGCCCAAGGCTATAGGTAAATTTCGATTTGAATAGTGCACCATGTTGTTTGAGATTAATAAGCAGCGATTTCCAAATCTTTGATTTATGCAGGGAATTTTTTTTCTTAGAGCGTCATTTCATTTGATTAAAGAGGTATTACATTGACATGCCAGTTAGAAGCGTATTTCTTTTCAATTAATCTACATTATTTCAACATTTAAATTGGTTTTACTAGATTTTGAAGGTGAAATTGGTAATGACTTTTTGAGACTCAATGGAGAAATTTTAGGCAATACAATTACATTGAAACCAGATGAAAAAAAATGTCACTGGAGAATGAAATCTATTTTTTTTTCAAATGTTTTTAAAATTTGTTTTCTTTTTTATACTCCAGCAGACGAGTCTTGTTAAAAAGATTTTGAAGGCAAAAAGGCAAGCTAACAAAATATCTAAAACTTACTCTGAGAAAAGATTTCCTCCGTTGCATTACTGTTCTGTCTTTGTTGGCAAGTGTAATTGAATGTGTATGAATTTTCTCGCGCACAGATAAGGTCCGGCAACTCACACATATTCTCAATTGAAGGATTACAAAGTTGTCCTCTTTTAAGTGCTAGATAAAAAAAAGTTCTTTTAAGTAGAGAACATATGCACGTGGTATGGGTGTCGTGGTGGTTTAAACCGCTTGGCTATAGATCTAAGAGTTTGATTTCAAGCACCGATCAAGTTATTTATCAAGTAATCTTATTTTTTTATGCAGCCCCCCACAGAGCTAACTAAAGCAACTCAACAATCTGAACGGTTTAGCGTTATGTTTAAGGGTTCTTTTCATACGGCCATAAGAAACAGACACTAGTAGATTCCACTTTTAGTACGGTACAATGTTCTTTGAGATTAGTAAGTAGTGAGTTCCAAACCTGTAATTCATGCACTTTTAGGGAGAAACGTGACAAAACTAGAAGCATTGTCCAAGGAGCGCATACCTTATACCATATGTTTCTCTACGATGTGCATATAATAAAAGGTAAAGTGTGGCCACCTTCTAGTCAATTCTGTCATTTCAAGGTACCCATTGGTCTGTACCTAAATGTGATATAGAAGACTACAGTCTTGATTTTATTAAAAAAAATATTTGTGCAGCTTGTTCCTACTTCGCTCTATCTTAATAATGTTATCATCTGTTAATTTCCTTTTTCAACACTTAAGCCTCCCTCTTCAAGTTCTGTTCTTCATTGACATTTCTTAAAGCCTACGATTAAATATTAAAATTGATAAAAACTAAAGCACAAACATCAGATAGAATAATGATGTAGTACATCATTAACATAAATCGATCCGAACTTTTTGTCTCACAACTTTCGGTCAAACTAGTAACTACATAGAATAGACAGCAATATTTAAGTAGACAATTCTATAATGTTATAAATAGACAGCAATAGTTAAGTAGACAATTCTATAATGTTATAAATAGCAATAGTTAAGTAGACGATTCGCTGCAAGCTAATATCCAAGGTCTAAACCATTTTTTGAATTGATGGTCTAGTATTCACAATAACGAGGTAATTACAATATTTTTTATGTTGGATTATATTGTTACTTCAATAGGAATTGATAGAATATTTCGGAATGAACATTTAACTTTGAAATCATACTTACCGCCATAACAGCTCTGTTTGCTGTTGTCGTAGTAAGTTTTTGGCTGACAGTCACATGTCCCATGTATACACGCCAAAGTGTCTTTGCATTCATATGTTTGACTGCATTCGTAACCTTTGATTAGCCCTTATTAAAAAGAATAGTTAATTTATGCTATAAATAGTTCGTATACACACACACACACAAGTTTATTTTTTGGGCAAGTAAAACTATTTCTTACACATTTTTTTTTTATTTATAAGTGAACTTTGCGAGTTTAGTGATGTCTTGGCTATTCACTTGGCTTATGTTTAAATAGTGTCGATTTAGGATTTAATTTTCTTATTTAGCACATACTTGGTTCTTAATTGTTTAGTCATTGAAATGGTTAGGCGTAAGCCTCAATTGAAACTAATTGAAAGAATATTATTCTAAATACCTTACAGGATATTAAGAAATTATATTTCTATAATCTTCATTTGCAAAGCAAAAAAAAAAAAATAAAAGAGCTTTTAAGAGAAGTCAAACATATTGTAACTCCTAAACTCTTAGAAAAAAAAAAGGCTACTTACTTGGTTCACATGTTTTTGAGATCTTGTTTAGATAATATTGATATAAGCAATAACAATATCCGTTAACACAACTTGTTTCATCAGAACATTCATAATAACTACTGCATTCAGATCCTGGAACTTGTTCTGTTTAATAGTAAACACTCACTATTTTTTTAAACAATTAAATATTTGAACATTATTAAATCCTAGCTTAAGCTTTTCACTGAGTGATGAGGAAAGGCAACGAAAAGAGTTTGCGCTCGGGACCATCAATTATACAAGTTCTTGCCAAATAGACTATATCTGAATAAAATTATAATAGGTGAAATACGTGTTTGTATATGGTGTGACGTCATCATATGTTGTTTGATTACGTCATGACATCTTACCGACCTTGCTGAGCTACTAAATGACACCCATACCATCAGCAGTAATTATTCCGATTAGAAGCGATACTTTATATCTCCATAGACAAAAAACATTAAATCCGAATTAACTGCGACTCAGTAACATTGACTTATTTTAGTAGTTTAACTTTCAGATCTTTTCATCTATAGGACAGATAATCTAAAGGTCATCTGTTTCTGTGGCCTACTGTTAATTAGGGTGTCATTGGATCAGCACAAAGACCAACAAAATTTACTTTTCTGGAACTACTATTAGGTACCCTATTATACCTGGGAGGACTCAAAAGCTCCCGAAAGATCCCAAAATTAAAAATTGCAGTTTTCACAAAGATTCGAACCCGGAACCCACGGTTCAGAAGCAAAGCGCTTTACCGATCAGCCAATTTGTTATAGAAATATTTATGTATCTGTGAAGTTCAACGCCCTTATTTGTTATTATTACTTACTTGTTACTATAGAGACGTTTGACTGAATGGACTGTTTATTATAATAATCGTCTCCTTGTATGTTTGTGGTTATAGTAAAGTTGTAAACATGTCCTGGTGACAGACCATTTATGTAAAGTTCACTTGTATTAGTCGATACATTATTTCCTTCCCATTCAACAGTAAATAAGAAACTTGACATCCAAATGTGCGTTGTCCATTTGAGAAGTATTGAATCTGTCTTGACTATGGAACTGTTGGAAACTACAGCCTGCGCTGTTGATTCTAATTAAATATAAATGGAATCGACTTGAAAGAATTATACTACTTAGGAAATGTTCGAATTAGTGCCTTAATATAGTGACTTTGTTAGAACAATTATCTTTTAATTAAATATTTTACTTACGATTTAGACAATTTGATGTTAAAAAATACATGTCGCTAGGGCAGAGACATCTCTTGGTAAAGATTCTCTCAGATCTACAGATATAAGGACTTGTACAATCTTCAGAAGTTGAACAAATGAAGGAATGAGAATTTTCTGAGAAGTAGTAAAAAAAAATTAAGGACACATTGACAAATGACTTTTTATTTTAACTCTTTCTATCTGTTATTATTTTTCCACGCTTTTCGAAGGAACACTTACTCATTACTATCTCACTACTCTATTTTGATAAAGATTCAATAGATTTTTGTTTGATATAAGAAAAAGCTGTATTTGGTATATATTTAATACAATACAAGGTAAAGTTTATAAAATTAAACATTAATTTAATTTAATGATTTCAAATCAACGATGTTATCTTCTACTAGGAGAGAAAGAGTTAAAACAACAATGTGTAATAAAATCGTCATTTTTTCAAAGGGTCATGAATGATTCATGTACATAGATGTCCCACTTGTCTTGAACGAAAAAATAAATACGAAATATAACTAGCTACTACTTTCCGTGTGCGTGCCTTTAACAACTAAGCCCCTTTTCACGATAAACATAGAAAACCTTAACATCATCTGCCCTACAGATCGAAATGTTTAAAAGGGTTATTTTACCTTTTAAGTTTGAAACCGAGGAGGTTAAAAGTACCGATTTGAACGCGACTTTTAGTTTTTATTCGACATATATAATATAACAATATTATTCTTATGTTTCATTATTATGTGTAATTTCCACTCTACGTAGTTTTTAGCTCAGTTGATATAATACAAGATTTTCTATTAAGATGTCAGTTGTTCAAATCTCTAATCGCACGATATATATATATATATATATATATACTAATGCTGTTTTTGCACAAAATTTATTGTCACGCTTCAAAAATAAGTTTTAAAACTTAATTTAAAAGTTGATCGTATATAATAGCATCAAAAAGCCTTTCAAATATTTCAATAAAAAGCTGAATAGTAAACAAAATAATAATAATAATAATAATTTTATGTAGAATTATTTTTCAAGTCAGAGAATTTTGTAAAGGGAAATAAGTGCTATTAGAAATCGACTTCATTAGCAAAAAAAAAAGTGTTCTGAAGGGGTAATAGTATAAAGCGGGCCATACAATCAGATGTAGCAGATCAGCATCAGCTGTTCTTTAGTCTGTTGAATGAACACTATTTAAGCCTTTCACCTTGAATAGAACCTCTTTCAATTCATTCTTTAAGTTGTCTCCTCATCGCTTTCTCCTGGCACTCCTACCTGAAGGAAGATCTTTGCAAGCCCTGAAGACCTTGTAATATGACCATAGTTTTTAGTGTTCGTTTTTTTTACAATATTTAGCAGGTCGTCGTGAGGTCTGAAGCTGTAGTAACCCTGTTTCTAACCTCTCCTTACGTGCGATTCCTTCTATACCATTATAGTTCCATTTAAACGATCCCCCCTCTCTAGCTCAACCAATGGTCATCGGGAAACACAGGCAGAGCAATGTACATAGAAATGACTAGGCCTAACAAACTGGACAGTATTAACTTTCTCCCCAACAAACTGGACAGTATTAACTTTCTCCCCAGCAAAGAATAATCTACAACTTTCCAACTAGAACAGGACACACACCTCTATTAAAATACCATCTGAACAAAATAAACTCCATACAACTCGCCCTTTGTAGACACTGCCACCACCCTTATGAAACTGTAAACCATATCCTCCTTGAATACCCCTCCCTAATCCCCCTTAGGCAGACCCTACTACCACTACAGCCCAACATAACCAACACCCTGTATGACAGTGCTGAACAACTGAAGATAACAGCACACTTTTTTTTCCTTGGCACAGTCTGCAAAAGAGCTCAGCTCAGCAGCAATAAAGCTGGAAGAAAAAGAAGAAGCTCTGCAGTCAACGTCTAAGACTCGCTAGCATTCAAGAATGTGGCAATGACCAGGGAGCGCATCAAGTCTGTTCTGATGTCGATGATATGCCTTTGTCTTACCATAATGTCGTGAGTTGTTGTGACGAAATACGTCTCCTCAATACAGAACTGACCAGTGAAGTTTACACCCCCTTCCCCCACCCTTTTTATTAACACCGCATAGTCCCCTCTACACCAAATCTACCTGTGTTTAACCCCCCCCCTTGACCAGTAGCCGTCTTCGCACTGAGTTGGTCCCGACCACCCGCTACTGACCACACACACTCACGCACTAACTAGCATTCCATACATTCCATTCTTATCATCCGTGACGCAACAATGGCCTTGGGCGAGCAACTACATAAGACTAACCCCCCCTCTTACGTCAAACTGGCCTTCCATGCGTTTCAAGCCACGCGCGAAACGTTCTAATTCCTCATGCCCGATTACGGCATCGGACAAAGGTCAGATCATGCAATCGCGTTGTGGTTCTCTCCTTACACCCCCCCCTTCCTTTACTCACTCACTAGTCATGTGAATGCGCACCTATGTATTCTATTGGTCAAAGTCGGATGATTGAGCAATCTAATTAGAAACTTGATGACCATTGGTCTAGCCACAGCTCAACGCATGGCCCTCGACCTTATAAAAGCCCGAGACAAGAGTCGCACGATAATGCCTCTCTGCCTCACATTTAGCGAGTAGTCAGAAGTACTCTCGACTTAATTAAATTCATTTAGGAAACGTGCCAGAATCATAGGGTGAGTCTAAATAACTTTATTATTAAAACTTAGTGTGTCTTCGCCTGTGACATTTGTCCATGCATCATTACTATGTTAGCACTTGTTTATTTCTAAATATTACTTGTGTAAACTCCTGTAAATATGATTTTCTTTTATTTGCTTCTCAATGTTGCATGCGCGAATTTCTATGAATATTTCTCTTTTATTGATTGATGTTAACTATATTTTTAACAGTGGACATCCTTTCTTCATTTTGTCCACTTACTTATTTGATTGCTTTACTTACTTAGACTTAGACTTAGGTCTTGGTCACTTATTCATGTTTATATTTATCTGGACTTTACACGTCTAGATTATTTCATTGTATGCATGCCTACGTATGCACGCACATCTATGCACATAATCATGGTTATATTCTGTGTGTGTACCCACTGAACTGTTAGCATATGCCCTTAAGCCCGAGTACCAGTCTCGCATGCCTACCGTGAATCATTTCACACATGCCCCCCCCCCCCTTTTTTCTCCACAGCAGTTATCAGTTACCTACGGTCTTCTGAGGTCACGGCAGGGGCCACAACCCCTTGAAATGTTCCCCCTGTTCCTTTCCTCAGTTATGTCCCCACCTGTATACTTATATGTGCATGCTGAATTACTATTATTGTCATATTGCTCACTTCCTCAGTTATGCCCCGCTTATACACTTGTATTGCACCTTGTATTACTATTATTATATTTGCATAAACAAATGTTATTAGACTTAGCAATATATCATTGTCATGTATCTTAGCTAGTCTGAGGGAGACGCTCCTACCAAGGAGGCGCCTCTCGCCAGTCAGCCTGTATGGTTTAGTAATTTAGGCTCCTCTCGCATCTCTTCTCACAGCCTCCTATACCTGGGTTGGCGTGTTTTGTTGTCTGACGACACGACCCAGCAACTCTCCACCCACTCCAGTCGAGGGTGAACCATCCATCACCCCAGATCAGAACTGAGGGCATTCCAGGCTGAAGCACCAATCCAGTCTGCAACTATCAGAGGGACGAGTCCACCGCGTGGCATCCCTCTCCTCATCACCCCAGCACCTGCCCAGCTGCAGGACGTCTACTGACTGATGATCAGTATATCTGAGAGACAACTCATCCCGAGTTCACAGTCACATTACAGATAAGTGAGATCAGCCAATCTAGCAAACCATATTCGAGCCACACAAGCAAACATCCCAGTGATGATATACTAGAACTCACCATAAAGCTTTAGATTTATTTGTACATCCCCCTTTTTACTTATATTTGTAATTCTTAATATTATTCTTTATTAAATATTTGTTTTACTGTTTAAAACGCCTTGGTTCCTGCTTGTGCCTGTCAACGTGCCTATAACAGCTATAGCAATAGCATAATATTTACCGCGTTGTGGTTCTAAGACTTAACCCCTAGAAGTCCTGCTTGTGCCTGTCAACGTGCCTATAACAACTATAGCAATAGCATAATATTTACCGCGTTGTGGTTCTAAGACTTAACCCCTAGAAGTCGCAGGCCATATCCCCATCGGAACGTGCAAACAATCCGATCGGCGGACATATTTCACCACAGTTGTGCTGCGAAGAGCTGTGCAATGCGGGCCAGTACAATCCAGATACTAAGATCCAAGAATTGTGATGGCGTGAGGCGTAGTAGTTTGCGGAGCGTAGCAAAAAAAAAAGAGAGGAAAGAGAGAAAAGTTTATACAGAATTCACTGACCAGAGGTAAATGTGTTTTGGAGGGCCATATAAAGCTGGTCATTTCAATTAAATGAAACATATGCTAGAATACATTGGTCAAAAGGCGGTTGTTCAATAGCGGGCAGGTTTATTAAATGTGCAAAAAAAATAAGGAAATGGCAATTTGAGGAACGTAATAAGCAAATGAACAAAACGACACACGACGGGAATAGCTGTTGGATGGTTCCCGGTCACTTCATCCCCGGTCACTTCATCCCCGGTCACTTCATCCCCGGTCATTTCATCCCCGGTCACTTCATCCCCGGTCACTTCATCCCCGGTCATTTCATCCCTGGTCACTTCATCCCCTGGTCACTTCATCCCCCGGTCACTTCATCCCCCGGTCATTTCATCCCCAATCAAATATTTTATATATAAATATGATTGTGTAGAATGCTTTTTGACATTTTATGACATGTTACTAATGCGTTTATGTGTTTCCTCTTCCACATTGTATTCTTAATGAGAAATCTTATAATATCTGGATGTGTACTTAGTTATAGCGTAATGATCAAAGGCCAAGGTGTGGTACAGGTAGTGGGAATCTTTTGAGAGATAAAAGTTTGATTACAATGATTATGACCATGCGGCTGATAACTTATCATCAACTCTACACAATTCACTTTCAATATGCACAGGGTGTGATTCCACCAGTGTTGTACTGCTTGCTCCAGGACAAAACCAGAGTTACGTATGATAGATTGCTGGAAGCAATTAAAGAACTTTTACCAAATGTAACACCAGAAATTATTGTTACTGACTTTGAGAAAGCCGTCATGACAGCTTTTCAAGAGAAATTTCAGCTATGCAGAGTAACGGGATGTTATTTTCACCTCTGTCAAGCTGTATTACGTAAAGTGAATGAATTGGGCATGAAAAGTTACTATGACGCTTGTAAAGAGTTACGTGGCATGGTTAGATGTCTTTCGGATTTGGCCTATGTACGTGAAGAACACATTAGTGATTCCTTTGAATTACTCGCTGAATCCATGCCACGACATTATAGGATGCAGGAACTGTTATCCTACTTCGAGCATACCTACATACGTAGTCGCAGACAGCGTGGCAGAGGAGATAACTATGCTTCAGCTTTATTTCCTCCAAGTACATGGAATAAATACCTGGACGTAATCGGCGGTGTGGCGCGAACAAACAACGTTGTGGAGGGTTGGCATCACGCTCTCCAATCTCTATTTTCATGCCACCATCCAACTTTGTGGACATTTCTAGATGGTCTTCGAAAGGATAGTCAGTTGCACAAGGCATCAGTTTTACAGGCAAAGGCGGCACTGAAGAACGGCCAAGGAAGAAATATGCAACACTGGCAAAAAGAATGACAAACATAGTTCATCAATATGATTCGATAGATCGTCTTCTGTACTTACAATCGATAGCATATCTATCTTATTGCTGTAAATGAAACGAAAAAAAAACTTTTTTTTACATTACCTCTATATTTATACATTCTTAATTTTTATAGTTTTTAATGCTTTTTAATCCTATACTCTTAAGCGAGCAATTCTTGTATATATATTTCTTCTATTTCGAAAACGGCTCTAACGATTTTCTTTAAAATTTCAACGTATCTGCATATTATTGAGAAAAAAATTTTCAGCTCATTGGGCTCATCGGGAAAACTCGATCGACCGTTATTTCGATATGAAAATGTCTCAATCTTAGAATAATTTATGAATGAAATGAAAAATTTATGAATGAAAGTTTTCCGTGACGTAAACGGGAAAAAACTCTGCTTACGTCACTAGGCTTACAGTAGAACACTAAAATATTTCTTTGCAAACATTTAGAGATATGAATGAAGGTATGTGTAAAACTAAAAGCAGACCATTAATTTTGGTTAGAATAATTTATGAATGAAAGTTTTCCATGACGTAAACGGAAAAAACGCTGCTTACGTCACTAGGCTTACCCTAGAACACTAAAATATTTCTTTCCAAAAAAAACGCGTTTAGAGATACGAATGAAGGGATGTGTAAAACTAAAAGCAGACCACGGGCTGTAGCACCACTGGGATGGATGGATGGCAAAAGCCGGCATGAACTTCTTATTGTCCGACAGTCAGGCTGGGCAGGACATTTAATTAACCGAGCAAGGCTCGGCCACCTGATATTTTTATTCTAATCTAACTTGCAACAATTTTTTCATTTAAATAAAAAATGAATACATTAAATATTTGTTGATGAAAATATCAGGGGATGAAGTGACCGGGGATGAAGTGAACGGGGGATGAAGTGACCGGGGGATGAAGTGACCAGGGGATGAAGTGACCAGGGGAGGAAGTGACCGGGGGATGAAGTGACCGGGGGATGAAGTGACCAGGGGATGAAGTGACCGGGGATGAAGTGACCGGGGATTAAGTGACCGAGGATTAAGTGACCGGGGATGAAGTGACCGGTCACCCTGGTGGATAATGCAAGTACGTAATGAATTTAACATACTAACTGTGAGTAAGTGCAATTGTTGTTGCAACCATATGTGCTGTAAAAAAGAAGTATTATTTAATAAATAGAAATGTAATATTAGCGTTTTAGAAAAAAAGTAAATATTATTTAGTGCAAAGAGTGGCACTTTGTAAAAACCTAATAAAACAGAACATATCATTCATGAGATATATAGTATAAAACATTTCAGTTTGGTCGGTTTATTTGTCTTCAGCCTAGTCAGCATAACAGTTAATTGCCTTTTATTTCCCAAACTGTCAGGTGGATGGACGCAGCGAGGTCCTAAACTTGTGACTATTTTGGTTCGAAAGCAGAGCGTTTTACCAATAAGCCACCAAGCCTGTATACCAAGAGTTACAATGACATGGAGGCCACTACGAGGAAAAAAAAAGAGACATCCTAGTTTAACATGGTGCCAAACTTTCATGGGGAACCTCAGAGCAGTAGACACCAGGTGGGAAGAGGCTTCAGACATCGCCAGTGACAGATCTTTGTGGAGACATGCCGCCCAATTAGGCGAACGGCGCTGAAGAATCTAAGTCAAGGTAAGTCAACAAGCATGTAAATATAACATGGCTTGCACATTTTTTCACGAAATAAACCTTTTTGAAGCTTACACGAATCTAAAATAAAAACACACCTATTGATACGCATTTAAATCAACTTACTAGCCACACATGTTCGATTATTGTAATAGCTATTAGAAGAACATTTGCAAGAATTCTCAGTACACGCAAAGTCTTGTAGACACTGGCTTGTAGAGGTGCAGACATTTCCGTAAGAAAGTTCTGGAAATAAAAGAAATATTTTTACATAAATTACCTTTAGATAAGTCAATTTTAACTTAGTGTAAATTAGGAGTGTCCATTATATCCGTTAATTAATGGTTAGACACGCAATATTTTATTTCATTCTTTTTGTTTTATTTTACACTGTTACTTTTTTTTTTACAACCCTAACCTATGTATTACATAATTTAATGTTTAGATCTAAATATAGTAATTGAAATTGGTGAGTGAGTTGATATAAGCTTTGAAATGTACAAAGGACGGAACTCCTCAATACTGTGAAGAAACGAAAGATACGATAGAGAAGCACTAGGAAAGGGTCTTTCAATGAAAATCTAGCTGGACAACGTAAAAGAATATTAACCGGCGTCTATCTTGATATTCTGCTAAGAACAGCTGTAAGCCGTGAAAAATTGAGGGATTTCATTACTGCACTCCTAAGACGAACAAGGGACAGATGATATATATATATATATATATCCTCCAAGTGGGAAGCGTGGTCGAGAGGCTAAGTGCGGCTTGAGCTTGGCTTGCTTGGCTACCTAGAAGGGGGCTCGAGGTTCGACACCCGACTCGGGCAGAGTTGTGTTTACTGAGCGCCCAAAGGCAGCACGGGAAACCAATTCCTAGATACCCCCTCCCCCCCACCGGTCCACAAATGAGATTGGACCAAAGCGCTCTGAGCATGCTATAAGCATGAAAGTAGCGCTATATAAAAGCTATAATAATAATCCTCCTTTGTGCTCGAATATGAGCACATTTCTCATTTCCTATGGCCTAGAAGCAGTGGCGTAGCGTAGGGGGGGGAGGGGGGGGAGGTTTTTGAAATCCCCCCCGGGCCCCCGCCTAGGGGGGGCCCCCAAATGGGTGTTTCAAAATACATAAATTAATATATTTGATTGACAAATAGTGTCAACGGGTGTATTTTTTTTAACATTTATGGATTATATATATATATATATGGATTATACTTATATCAAATACTAAATCTAGATCTAGGTCTATCAGTACGTTGACTTTGTTGACATTTTAAAATATTTTTTTTCCCACAGAGATCAAAGTTGTTGTTTTTTTAAAGTCAGTTTTACATTTTGAAATACAAATCTTTAATAGATTTGTTGCCGATTAAAGAGATCAAACATGTTCTTGCAGCAAAAACAAAGAATATTACTCTCTTTGTTGCCACGAATAAAACTGTATGATATACAGCAGTAGAGGCCTTAGAGGTGGCAAGTGGAGCGCCTGTGGGGGCCCCGCGATCGGAGATTTTATTGTAACAAACTTGATCACTACACATTTTCCTAATAAAATCCGATTAGACGTCGATGTTTGAATACAAACATAACCTCTATGTATTGATTATTTTCGCCTAAGTGTTTTATATGCTTCTGTGCATAGACATCTTGAGGCCATGGGAGTATTTTTCTTTTAAACTTTTTAAACTTCAAAGAAAATCTTTTATGCAGAACAATAACAACGAAGTATATACAACAGTAGGCAAACAGTACCTAAGTAATATTCTGTTTTGTAATAAAAATAAGGCCCACAGTGTTAAAAGCGGACATACTGAATTGTTATTGTTGGAGGCCAATGACAGCCGTAAGACGGAATAGCCCGTTAGCGTGATGTGGTACGGTTTATATATAGTCCACCATTACGGCTCCGGGCCCCGCACAAGACTAGGGTCCAGGGCCCGTCGCGCTGCTAAGTCCGCCCCTGTATACAGGGAATTCCAGGTATCTTGTTACATTTACTAATAATAGATTTAAATGGCGAGTATTTTTCAATTAACCTTGAAGCAGAATTTACAGCAACGAGTATAACAGATCCAATAGTTATTCTTAACAATGCTAGAATTGTCCATTATTCGGGTTTGGCTTCTGTAATTCTGTAATTTCAGAATTAACTTCACACTCGAGTTTTTTACCCCTCTATTCATCCATCCGCAATCAAATGGAAAAAGGCTTTTCTAAATAAAAAAAAATCGTTGTTATAGAGTGATAAAGAGTGAATTGCAAAGTTGGGAATATGAATAAAAACAACAACAAATGTACGTCTTTTCGTTAGAGGAAATTTCACAATCATAGCATATTTTTTATTAGTGAAATAAATGGCAAATCGCTTTTTCAATAATGTCACTGATGCACGAGCACTTTTCACCAACAAACTTGTAATACAATCACCAAAAAGGTTCAAACCTTTGCAACATCCTCTGAATACCGTACCACTAAATCAGGCCACTACCATTGCGTCATTCTAAAAAAAAAACTATCCCAGGAGCACAATGACGCAAGAAAGGCTTATCATGGCTTTAATGTCAGTGAAGTCACAAATACTAGAAAGTATCGATGTAGATCAGGGGTGGGCAAATTACGACCCGCAGGCCACATGCGGCCCGCCGAAGTGTTTTATGCGGCCCGCGAAAACCTAAATAAATCCAGTGTGCCCACACATTACACATATTAAAAATGCAAGTATATTAAAAATAAATACTGGTAAATCTATAGAGAAATGAAACTTTTGATATCACTTAGAATAATGAGGCTAAAGAAACGTCTCTAAACTTCCTTCTAAAAAGTTTAAAGAAAACGAAGATTATATTTAAAAGCAGTATTTCCATAAATTCAGTAAAACATATAAGCCCAGGCCAGTATTTATTTATTCAATGCTATGAAGAAATGTGTTGAAAGAGTTGGGTTGGCTTGTAATGATGGCAAGGGTAACAACTAATGGAGCTTTGACTGAGAAAAACCTTTTTAGTAAAAACAAAATAAATATCCCAACCATAATTTAGTAACTGCAAACTTTACACAAAGCTACATTGAATTCGAGCGAATTAAGAGGAAACAGACATAAAAGAGTTAAAAAGATTCACAGGGCTGTCCTTAGGCTTAGGTAATGTAAGCAGCTGCGAAGGTACGTAATTGTTGGGGAACATGCACTGAGTAATTATAGAGAAG
>JADKLZ010058203.1:3746-14056 GCA_021533235.1 Biomphalaria straminea | reverse complement strand
GGCGAGAAAAATTTTACTAGATCATGTGTAAATTAAGAATTATATCTAAATATATTTAGAATCACGCACTCTTATCAAGAACAATATCTGTTGTCAAAAATAAAAAAGCACACATAAGTAATAATAGGTAACTAACACGATGGCAAAAAAAAATTATGTCACAGATAATGAGGTTGTTTTTTACATTAACAGAAGACTATACGATTCTGATGGTGCATAGAGATGATGATACCATTAGCACAGAAACAGAAATGTTTGTGAAAGACTGCTTCTGAGACCTGATAGTAAATATGTCGTACACATTTTTTCCACATCTTGTTAATTACTGTATCCGACATGTCACAATTAATTCTAGACAGTTCTATTCTGATAGAATTAAATGTGGATAAAACAATGCAGATGTAGTAATGTGGTTTTTAAATGATATTTTAACAAGCCTAAGACTTGGCGGTTTGGTAGTGTGTATAGAGTGAAGCGTGGTCGAGAGGCTAAGTAAGCTTGAACTTGGCTTGCATTGGCTACCTATGAAGGGGGCTCGAGGTTCGACACCCGACTCGATTAGTGTTTACCTAGCACCTAAAAGTAGCACGGAATACCCTCTCACAGAACCTCCTCCATTCACTGGTCAACAAATGAGATTGGACGATAGCGCTCTTAGAATACTATAAGTATTGTTACAAATGAACAGTGGCAAGGGGAGGTCAGCATGTGACACCATCAAGATAACTCAGCATTGAGTCTCTCCCCTATCTATTGTGCAAACAAAGGCAGGAAGTGCCATGTCCTCAGTGCTATTCTAGTGGATACATGTATAAGCAACGACAGGATGTGAGTGTTATTCCGAAGATACCAGCAGTGTTTGGGCAATTTCGGAGAAGTGATTAGGGACTCTATAAAAGCCAGAGAGTGAATGGGAAAAGTTAGTCGTAGTAGGAGTCGTGGTAGCAGTCGTGTTAAGTGAGTCGTCGGTAGAGTGGAGTACGACCAGAGATGTGTGCGACTCGAAGCAGTTAACTAGGGTAGAGTTAACGGGAGCTGACCGAATTTGTTAAAGTCTATACAAACGAACTACAGTGGACTTGAGCCGTTACAGTCGATACAGTCGATGTAAGACGTGTACGGCTCTGACTTGTGTAGTGAGGACGACTCGGAACAGCTGAGTGGAGCGTTATACGGCTCGATAAAAGTTGAGAAAGACTTAAGTGCAGTTCGAAGTACAGTGAATTGTAAACAACCAGATTTGTACAGTCTTCTAAGCTACTTGTTACAGTCAGTTTATATTCAATAAAGTTATATGAGGCTGAAAGTTTAGTTGTCAAGTTCTGTGCAGTGTTTTGATTTGTGTGCCTACTAAAACATTTAGCCAGAAGATAGCAGAAATACGTAACAGTATGAAGAAGCGCAATCTAGAATTAAATAAAATTATTTATATAATGTTGAGTACGTTTTACTTGTCTCAATACAACATTCACATTATGGCTCATTACAAATCTTTCTTTCAATCTAATCTCATAAATATGAAACATCTGTGTATGCCTTTATATTTACTTTTGCTAGAAATAATGCTGTTCTAAAAAGTAAATCAATCATATAATTTAAAAAAAAAATAATAATTCAGTTTGTAGTAATCATAATGTTTGAGTAAAGGCAACAAAGGCATAATTAAGAAAAAAAATTCAAAACTCACCCTCAAAATCTGGATCATTCGTATTCTGATTATGTTGACAAGTGTAACTATCTGTGGATGTGCTTTCACGTGCACATGTAAAGTCCGGAAACTCACACATTTTCTCAATCGAAGGATCACACGGTTGTCCTCTCTTGAGGGCTGTAATAAAATACTTCAAGATATATCGCAGACGAATGGATTGGAATGGTTGCGATGGACAGTTTCTCCTTTATAGTATATGTTTGCGCTATTGCAAAGAAAATGGTGCAGATACTCACTGATGGATTGTATATCTTTGAACTACTAATAAATTAATATAAAAAGTTAAAGCACAAGTAAAGTTATAATTTTTCCCCACATTTACAAAACTGCCGGTACGCCTTACGGTTGCGTACCGGCACAATAAAAGCGTGTGTGGGCGCGGTGGCTAAGCGGTAAAGCGCTTGGCTTCCGTACCGACTGTTCCGAGTTCGAATCCCGGTGAAGACTGGGATTTTTTAATTTCGGGATTTTGGGCGCTCTTGAGTCCACCCAGCTGTAATGGGTACCTGACATTATTTGGGGAAAAGTAAAGGCGGTTGGTCGTTGTGCTGGCCACGACACCCTCGTTAACCGTGGGCCACAGAATCAGATGACCTTTAATATTATTCGCCCTATAGATAATTTTGTCTGAAAGGGGGAACTTTACGTTTAACTTTTTTACACCGTACCGTTGCTTACCGGCACAATAAAAGCATTGTGTGTGTGTTGTATGTATATTTATACATATATATATGCATATATATGATTTTAAGTTTCGAGTTCTCCTTTTGCAACTTCTTATGTGACTCAAGAGTCAAATCCTTGATGAACACCAGCTTCCCCCCCTCTTTGTACTGTTTATAGCATCTGCATTCTGCAAATCTTCTGAAGTTTATGTTCAGAATTCTAAACACATTTAATGATATATAAAAATATGTAAGTCACACTTGAATTCGGATCCATGACTTAGCCGTATGCTTATCGGCGATGTACTAAGTTGACGTAACTGCAATACTCTTCTTTTGCCATCTTCTTGTTTGTTCCAAATGTTCTAGAAACGTGGAACACTTCTAAAGCATATATATATGTCACCTGCGTAGATAGGGTGGGGGAGGAGGGGGAGAATTTGAAAATCCCTCCGGGCCCCCATTTGAGTGTTGCTGTTTTTTACATAAGAAATTAAAAGTTATGCAAAAAGCAAGGGTCCCTAAAGAAAGTCAAGCCCCCCCGCGCCCCCAAACGAAAGAAAATTCCTAGCTACGCCCCTGATAAAGTATACATACCAATATAACAGCCTTGGTTGGTATTATTATAATAGTATCCAGACTGACAGTCACATCTTTGGTATATGCATGTCATTGTTTCTTTACATTCATCTGTTTTAGTACATTCGTAGCCTTTGGTCAGTCCTTATAGAAGAAAATGGTAAAATGTCGGCAACAAAAAAATAATGCTGAAAAACAAAAAAAAAAAACTCAGAAAAAAATAAAGGTTTGAGTTATTCAAAGTGAACTATAAGGGTGGAGGGAAGAATTATTAAAAGCGCCTGAGTTTATGTGATGAAAAAAACTCGTTATGAAATCCCGGTCAAGTTTTGGTATTGTATTTTGTGATCGTCCATGATACTCGTCCATGTCCTAGCCATATTCCTTCGTTACATACTGGTCGAAAATAAAAGAAAAAACTCAACGAAAAAAAAGACAACATCAATTCTTGAAAAGTAGAATCTAAAAGTATGAATGTTTACAAACAGTTAAAATTTTCAATTAAAGGAATAGTGTGAAAACAATAAAACTATAAAATGGAAAGAAAACCAAAGCTAGAAAAAATTTTATTTACTTGGTTTACAAGATTTGGACAATGTGTTTAGATAATAGTGGTCCAAACAAACACAGACTCCATTGGTACAACTTGACTCGTCAGAACATTTGTAATAAGTACTGCATGTATTGCCTGGAGCTTGTTCTGTTGACAAAAGTTGAGTGTTTATAATGGGAGACAATTCAAATAGTATTCGAGTTTGATTTTAACTTATTAATTTGACCAATAAAATCTCTGACCTTTCGAAATACTTTTGATACATATGTTTTTAGGGGAAAAATAACAAATGATTCAGAAGTTATGGTTGGTATATTAAATCAACATTTTAGCCACTGCTATATCAATTTTATGAAATACCAATATTAAAACGGCAATAATACTGCTTATATTGTGTATTCTTAGAAATCTTTTAATTCCTCCGAGGCGGAACATCCATAATATTTCTTTGATATTCCATGTATTCATCTGATGTTTCTCAAAGTCACTTCCTTAATATGTCACAACAGTTTTGTTCTTTAATTAGATAGCGGACCTTCTTTGGGTCTTATTTCATTGACAAACAATTGTCAATATCATTCCATATCACGCTTTTATTTTGTGTTGCATCGTTTAAAGAATGTAGAGATAATCTTTAAGACAAAAATATAAACACGTGGAAGGTACTTGTGAAACAATTAATCACTTGCATAACCAACACGTCTAAAAAAATAAGTAAATACTTATATTTTATTAAATAAACCCATGACAGGCGGTACCTTGATTTTGCCAATTTGTGTTAACCAACATTTAATAAATGTTTTTCATAAAAAAAAATATGACCTTTTTATGAGATAAGCTCTTCTGTCTTAATAGATCTACTTACTTGTTACTATAGATAGTTTAGACTGTACAGATTTATTATTGTAATAATCATCTCCTGGTATGTTTGTGGTGATAGTAAAATTGTAGGTACGTCCAGGTGACAGACCATCTATGTAGAGCTCACTTGCATTTGTCAAAACATACATTTGTCCCCATTCAACAGTGAAAAATAAATTGGACTTCCATGTTTGCGTGGTCCATTTTAGAAGTATTGAATCTGTTTTGACCTGGGAGTCGCTGGAAACTGCAGCGTGCACAGTAATGTCTAAAGAAAATGTAGTTCAAGCCAATTAAACCTGTTATGAGTTAGTGTTTATGGAATAGTAAGTCCCAAGATAAGCTCGACAACCCATGTACTATTGTTCATATAGATGAGTTGTCTCTCTTTGCAAGCAGCGTTATCAATTATCGCTACTCTTAATCTGTTGTCATCCATTTTAGGCATAAAATTTAACAATAATCTACAAATACAAAACATAATTAATACTCAGCATGACACAAAGATAAATGCACATTTCTTGTTTTGCATGCTAGAGATTTTATTTACAAATATTCCTTCTTCACTAGTATTATTAGAACTGGTAGCCTGAGTCAGCCAGGATAAGCAATGCCTTGGCAGAGTTTAAGTCATTGATTAACATGTGTGTCTACTTTCACGAAGGAACACGTGTATGACTTAATCATCTTCTTTTTTAATAACTTTTGTATTTTATAAAGACAACAAAAGACCAATAAAATATCTAATATATAAATCTACACTACTAATGTATCCTGACACTACAACAAGCAAAATATAAAAAATCCTTAAAAAAAACACACAAAAAAATTATAAGGGGAAGAATTTAGCACTTATAGCTCTCGAAAATGTAGAACCTTTTTCCCTTAGATACCAATAATTATTTGACTAATTGGTTGTTTTGTCCATTCATGTTTTTTAGAAACCATGTATAATCTTTTAAGTTCCAACATGACCTGAGAATGGGTGTACAACTAATGTTACAAAACGCTAAATGTTTAACGGTATCTGTGAATACTTGAAACAAATTAATACAGTAGCATTACCCAAACACAAAACGTTATTGTTTTTTTTTGTCTAAAATGAATTATTATGTAAAGTAATATCCTGATTGCGAAATGGTTATGAGAGAAATAACAGGTACAATCTTTTTAGCAGAGTGAGTGTTGATAAGCTTTGCATTCTTGTGTCTCAAATCAACGATTCTGTCCCAAAAAAAATATTTTTAAAATGACATGTTCTATGCTTACGAGACAGACAATAAGACGCATTGAAGTAAGTGTTGCTAGGGCAGAGACATGTCTTGGTAAAGAGTCTCTCAGATGTACACACATAAGGAGTTAGACATTCTTCAGAAGATGAACAAGACACGCCATGAGGACGTTCTGAAAAGTAATTAAAAACAATTTAAAATTGTATATAGACAATGAATTTATTCACACACCAGAAATACAACAACAACGAAACATATAAAAGTGTAATTGTCAAAGTATAACTATACACACCCTTATTACAGAATAATCGTTTAACTGAAACTCTAAGCCTCCTCATAAAAACAGTCAAAAATGGGCAGGTATGTATTAGATTGGGGTGGACTCAGGGACGTCAAAAAACTGAAGCTGAACTCGTTTCACTCTCGAGAAATCAAGGTGCTTAGCCATTCATCCAACTGGCCCATAAAGTTAGTATAGCGCATAGATTTTTTCAATAATGGAACATTTTTGCCTAATCACATAAATACATACATTTTAAAATGAATTTACCACCTTAGGCAGACCCTACTATCACTACAACCCAACATAACCAACACCATGTACGGCAGTGCTGAGAAACTGAAGAGAAGTTCCCCCTTCAGCCCTTGTGGTCTATAGGGCAGATGATGTAAAAGTCATCTGATTCTGTGGCCCACGGTTAACGAGGGTGTCATGTGGCCAGCACAACGACCAACCGCCTTTACTTTTCCCCAACTAATGTCAGGTACCCATTAGAGCTGGGTGGACTCAAGGTGCCGGAAAATCCCAAAATAAAAATCACACTCTTCACCGTGGATTTGAACCCGGGACCTCCAGTACGGAAGCCAAGCGCTTTACCGATCAGCCACCGCGCCCCTAACTGAAGAGAACAGCACAATTTTTTTTTCCTTGGCACAGTCTGCAAAAGAGCTCACAGCTCAACAACTAAAAGCTGGCTAGAAGAAGAAGAAGAAATGTACTCACTAGCTAGACATGTTGTATTGTGGTAATAACTATTGCCAGGACATCGACAAATATTCTCAGTGCATTCTAAATCTTGTTGACACTGACCATTACTCGTACAAGTGCTTCCGTATGCAAGTCCTGAAAGTCAAGAGAAAGCATTTCTTTATCAATAACATTTTATGTGTGTATATAGTGTGAAATTGTATCGTCCATATCCATTTGAAGGATAGAAGTTCCATTATTTTTGGAGTTTTGCCTTTCTTTTATATTTTCTCTTTCTTTCTCTCTTTTTTTACTTTTTTTTTCTGCCTTTCTCTCTCTCTCTCTTTCTAGTAATCGTTACAAACATTTTTCCTCCCTTTCTTTTTTTTATTTTTGTCTCAGAATGTATACAAACCTGAGATATTAAAATGTTAGTGTGCAGAAATAGTGTAATTAAAATGACACACTTTGTTATCTCCCCCCCCCCATTCGTTCCTTTTTTTCTTACACATAAAAACCTATGAAGTGTATATCAGCTCATGAAAGAGCAGTTATCCAAAGGAAAATAATTAAATGGAAATATGAGTTCAAACATTGATACCCTGTCTAATTCACCGAGCTTAGCTTTATAGCAGCACTCAAGCTATTTTTAGGGAGTTATTTCTCTATGACATTTATTGACTTGTAATATTTCTGACATAAATAAAATAAAAAAATGCGGTGATATTTCATTTATTTAAACATATGAATGCGTACATGCTAACCAGATTAGCTTTTGCCACTCTATCCAGGGGAGGGAATCCCACAAATACCTCGCTACGCCTTTGGGAAAAACTTTTTTTACATCACAAGAAAAAACATTGGTAATATTTGCCGACAGTGTCAATGTCAAACCTTGAACCAGATGACGTAATGTCAGGGAAAGGTTTATAGATTCAGAAATATTTTTCCTTTATTTCTTGTTTTATTTGTCAGTACACAGAAGCCTATACGAAATGCTCAAGTATTGCTGAGTATTAAATCTAGCAACTTACTTGGTTTACATATTGAGCTACTTTGGTCATAATAATGGCTCGTCAAACAGCCACATCTTCTTTCTAGACAGGTGAGACCAGTAGAACACTGTCCTGTGCTAGTGCAATTATTTCCATACATTATTCCTGTGGAGAAAAGTTTGTTTTTTAAATGTCAACTCGATATAGTTTTTTTTATATATCGACGTCAATCAATTAATTTTATTTATAATATGTTGAATTGAAATGTTTATTAACAATATTACTAATTTTGAAATTAATGGTGACATTTCGCCATGCTATGGTGGTTAGTAAAAGAAAATCTCTTTTGTTTCTTCTCTTTTCTCAAATGACTTCAAAGTTAAACAACTTTGAAAATACAAGAGACTTCCTATTTATTCTCTAATGGTAAACTATCGTCATACTGCTGTCTGTCAGTGGCATTTTACGTCTCGAGAGACGATCTTTTTCGTTAGCAACTTCTTGCGTGACTAAAGAGGCCAATCCTTGATACACAGCTGCAATCGCAGGTTGGGCATATGTAATCACCAGGCACCGTTGCATTTTCAACGTTCTCTCTGCTTCTGTTGTGTATGGCATCTGCAATCCGAGACCCTTCTCTCTCTCTCCATGTGGATCTATCCAGTGCTACTTTTTCCCAGCTTCTTGTGTCGATCTGGAAGAGCTTCATGTCGCCTTTGCATACATCCGTATAGCGTAAAAGTGGGCGACCAGCGGTTCTCCTGTCTTCTATTAGATAGCCATACAGAATGTCCTGTGGAAGTCGACCTACTGGCATTCTACAAACGTGGCCAAGCCAGACAAGGCAGGTCATACTAAACAAACTGTCTTTTTATGAAGTCGTATCCAAGTCTGAATCTTTATAATAATGAGCTCAGCATTTTATGTGACAACGCAGACCCATTTATGACCTAAATATTTTGTCATCATTAATACAGCCAAAGACGTCCTACGCCTTTAAAACACAATAGTAATTTTATTTTACATTTAATTCTGTATTTTCAGTTTTCGTACAATAGTGAAAGATGTCAAAGTACTTTTAAAATATATCACGAAATTTGTCGTTAATTAAATAAAATAATTTTCAACATTAAATGGAACAGAAACCAATGTATTTAAACATATCTTAGTGTCACTTACTGGGTTTGCAAATTCGAAGAGATTGATCGTAATATTGAGAACTTGAACAACTGCAAACTCCTGAGTTGCAAGATAAATCATCTACACAGCGGGATCCTGTGCAATTCATTCCAAAACCTAATCCTGTTCAGGATACTAAGAGTTAAAATTAATATTGAACTCTTTTTTTTTTAAATTTTAGCGTTAGATTTACTATCAAATGTGACTTCTCATGATATGTAAAAGAATCTGTTTTAAGTCTGTCTGTATAGTAGTAGCGAATAAACCTTCATTGAAGGTAATGTATTATTTGACATCTAAAAACATATTTTGTGGTCAATTAAATGATAAATAAGGCTGATTTAAAAGAAAGAATATTTACATTTAATTACAGTTTCAATAAAAATCAATTTAGGAATGTATGTCTTTCTGCAAAACATTTGAAAACAAAACAAATCTACACAGAGATATAATACAAAATAAACGAATTGTATAGAGCCAATAGTTTCCTCTACTTACCACTCTTACAAATAGTAGCGTTAGTATCGTAATACTGACTTGTTAAGCAACGACAAACAGAGTCACGACAAACTAAACCTTCAAGACATTCTTCTGAAAATGGGCAGGATGAGCCATAAGTGACTCCTGAAACCAACAATATGATTATAAAAAACATCAAACTAAAAACTATTAGAGATTATGTTACGAAACTACGAAACTATTTGTTGTTATAAGACTCTCAAATGTTTGTTAATTTCATAGACATAAATTAATATAGACTGGCCAATAAGAGAGTTTTATGAAAGATATATTTGTGAATTGTAATTGTGTGTACTTTATTTTAGGTCTATAAATTTTGTTTAATCTCTAAGACTGAAGATCATGCCATTTTTTTAATTTTTCATAATTCGGAATTCCGAATTCAATAGATATACATGTTTTCAAGTTATATGAAGTTACTTGCTTTTTTCAGTCTATATTTATTTATATCTATGGTTTATTTTAAATCAACAAAATTAGACCTACATATATCTTTTTTTTTTTGTTAGAAAATTCTTTTTATCAAACTTTGCTTAATTTATGACTCAAATTAGAATTACAAATTTGAGGGAAAAAGTGTAATGGCTGAGCGGTAAAGCGATTGGCTTAGGAACTGAGGGGTTCAAAATCAAATCTATGTAAAGACTGTGACTTGAATTTCTAGATTTTTAGGAGCCTATGAGTCCATCAAACTATAATGGGTACCTAACATTTTTTTTTTGGGGGGGGGAATGTAAATAGGATCGGTCGTTCTGCTGCACTCCTGACACCCTCGTTGAAATGGGCCACAGAAACAGATGGCCTTTGTATCGTGTGACTTATTGATCACTTGGTCTGAAAGCTGAATTTCACACTTTTTTTAAGGCCTAACTTTGGAAAAAATGTTTAGCTTTGGCGATAAAAGTTTTTTTAAGACACGGCTTTGAACTAATTACTTAGCTTTGGCGATAAACGTTTTTTAAGACACGGCTTTGAACTAATTACTTAGCTTTGGCGATAAAGTTTTTTAAGACACGGCTTTGGACTAATTACTTAGCTTTGGCGATAAA
>JADKLZ010058202.1:0-14426 GCA_021533235.1 Biomphalaria straminea | reverse complement strand
GTCACGTCATCCTATGAAAACCCGATTAACCCAAAACTTCTACGCGTCGTGTCATTACAACATACCAAGGAATACTATTGATTCAATTTACAAATCTTTCTCTCTCTTTAAGATCTGTATATCTTTATTATTTCGACCAGTGCTTCTCAAACTAAGATCTGTATATCTATATTATTTAGACCAGTGCTTCTCAAACTAAGATCTGTATATCTATATTATTTAGACCAGTGCTTCTCAAACTAAGATCTGTATATCTATATTATTTAGACCAATGCTTCTCAAACTAAGATCTGTATATCTATATTATTTAGACCAGTGCTTCTCAAACTAAGATCTGTATATCTATATTATTTAGACCATTGTTTCTCAAATTGTTTTCCTTGCAACCCTTGTGTTCCTTGATGCCTGAATAGATGTTTCTCAAACTACTAGAATAATTAACTTGTAGGCCACCACCAGAATTTATATCTATAAAAAAAGCAAATTGTTTCTCCAAAAAATGTGCGGTGTCCTAGCTGTAAAGCTCTCGGCTTCCAAAATCGGACCACTTTTTATAAACTAGGATTTGTGGCTCAATATTTCCTCACATCTATATCTATGTAATAATAATTATCGCGTAAGCTTTAACCACCACATTCTAATCGACTTTCACTTTATAACAGTTCACTTTGTATTTAAAAAAAAGACAATAGTCGAAGGTAACAAATCGAAATCATTTATTTCGTAAATAAAGAGTCGTACAGTACTGTTATGTCATGTTACAGTAAATGCATTGTTAGTTTAGTCTGACAGAATAAAGAGACTAGGATGTGTGAAAAGAACTCTTTGTTTGGTACTGCGGCTTAGCTTCTACAGTTATCTTAGCCAATCAGCTTTCAGAAAATTTGACGATGACGTATTCATTTCTCATTCACGGTGGAGTCGAAGATGACTGTTAAGTCCAATCCTCGCTTCAAAAAGCATATCTGAGTTTTGTCAGTTGCAAGTAGGCTTCTTCTATCGGCTTTTTGTGAATGTGAATTGTGGCGCTCTTTCACCCTGGCTATTCTTCTTGTTTCACATTTTGAGACTCAGAGACTCACAGCTTCACGCCGTGAGGAACGATCGAGAGCTTCGATATCGCATTCCTTGAAGGAGTTCATGAGAAAGTCTTCATAGCGCTTATATTGACCTCCCTGGGAGCTCTTTCCTGCACATAACTCCCCGTACAGAAGTCGTTTGGGAGGCGATTGTATTACATGCGGACTACGTTATTATGACCACTCTCAATCCCGTCCCGTCCTTATTCCCGAAGATTACTGATGACTGCAGTATTTTACAGACAACGCAAACCCAGTTGCAACCTACATAATTTACCACATTAAATGCTGACAAAGTCTTTGTGCACGAGGGGTCTATTTAAGGTTTCTTTTTTTCATCTGTGTCTAACTTTGGCAAGGGACTTTCTTACTAGTCACTACTGGTTCAGCAACATAGTACACCTTGACAGGGGCGACAATATACTTGCAGAATGTTACTCTTTGAGTCTTTCCTCCTTATGGCCTGGTAACGTTTCATTCAACTCTGTAATACTGCCTCGGATAAGATGTCAAATTTAATCAGCCTCCAGCATGATCGGCGTTATGGCGAACTATTAACGCTTGACTTCCAAACCTAGTGGTAGCGGGTTCCAATCTTAGTTAAAACTGGACATTCGAATATCCCCCTGTGTCCACCTACATTAGTTCTGGAAAATAAAGACAGTTGGTCGTTGTATTGACAATATGATCCGTCGTTAAATCGTCGATCATTGAAACTGATTGTCTTCACATCATGTGCCCCATAGGTCTGAAGAAGGAACTTTGTATCGGTGAACAGTGACAGACGAATCTTCTGACCTTGGACATTTCTAGAGCTTGTGTTACATAAGCCACTGTATGACGCATACGCTCACCTTTGTCGATATTTTAATTAGACATGAAGAATCCTAAATAGTATCAAATGACAGTAATAGAAAAACCTGATAGAAATATATAAATGTATCTTGCACTCATTAAAATTGTAAAAAAAAATTATTTAATTCGACTAAGGAACGTGACATTCTTATTGCGGATACTTATTCATTAACTGTATTTAATAAACGTAGTTTAGTGATTGTAGAAACCTGTATAACAGTTTCTTAATAGAATATATAAATCATCTAAAGTTTTAATTTCCTTACTTTCAAACCTAACCACCAAAACTTTTGTAAAATTTTGAAATGCCGATTTCCTGAACGGCTGTCATATTGTATTCGTATCATATTATAGGAATAATGTTATAGACATAGATCAGTTTAAGTTTAATGAACGTACTTACCTTTTACAAAGAATAAAGGCGTCGACACACAAAAACAAAACACATTCACATGTAACAAAAGATTAAGTTCGCCGATACTGGAGCGTAACTGACTATTCGACGAAGTAGAGCAAATACTTTGAAGTTGTGTGATTGGTGTCATCTTCCTAAGGTCATCTTAACGTTACGCAAAGGCATCTTGTAGTGTTCAAAGTCGTCAACTGAAGATGTCCTCGCATAGAATAAAATTTACCATTCTGACGTCAACTGAAGATGTCCTTGCCTAGAATAAAATTGACCATTCTGACGTCAACTGAAAATGTCCTCTCTTAGAATAAATTTGACCATTTTGACGTAAGAACGTACATGCTAGAATCTCATTTACCAAGTCATGTTAAAATATTTTCTTTAATGAAGTTTCAGAACTCGATATTGATATTGACGTTAGTCACCAATAATTTTGAATTAATTAGAAATTTATCGTCCCTTGTTAATACGCTGCGACATTTTAAGGACGGGATGCGCACCAGTTTCAGAAATAGCTGGAATCGATCTTTAAAAAAAAACATAAAATAGGCAGCTCGATAAAATGTGTAGAATTTTTATACCCATTTAAAACTTAAAAACACTTTTTAACAATGTCGACCCTGGAAAGGTACTGGGTTTTCTCCGGGAAGTGGGATTGTCTACAAATATCTGATTTATGAAATTGTGAACATATAATATTTACATTAGATTTTTACCACATTATTACATTTTTACTACCTTTACTATTTTAACTGTGAATAGACCTTGTTTTTAATAGTTTAACCGTATAGAATTTAATACTTGTTGTATAAAGGTAGAGTGACCCTTGAAGGATTACATGGCTTAAATTGTGCCGATGTGCCTAAACCCAAAACCCAGATCCAACATCGTCCATTCGTTTTGCTATTGTCATGGCAGAAAGGCTGACAGCTTCAACTTTTTTTTCAGGCCGATTTAATTTCAGCACTGCTAGCATACACTTTTTTCATGTTTCATTTCTCTTCTTCAAATGTGAGCGAAATCTGTAGCCTCCATAACCGTTGGCTGTTTTTTCTTCTTGGTAAATATTGTTGTAACCCTGCCTTACACCAGTGCTTGTGGTGCGCCCGAGCGCACTAGTGAACAGAGACAGAAAAGATAATTGGGATAGATCCGGCTGCAGTGTTATTGTAGTTATGATTCGAGAACGTCCTTTGTGCTCTGAACTGTGTGGAGGACCAGGGGCGACACTGAGAATGTGTCGGTGGTCGGCAGTGGTAGTTTAGTGGCAAGTAGGACATTCTGGGACTTGATAGCTGGAGTCCATGCCTGTTAGTTTTGTAGTGTAAATAAACGCCTAGTTACTTGTTATATACTGCCTTTCGTTGAGTTGCCTACTTTAGAAGTTATTACAATATTTTCACTAATTGCTTAACTCTAGACGTAACTTAGCGATCTTTTCATAGCGGCACAAACCAATAGTACCAGCATATGATTGTAATGGTTTGTTTTAGAATGCCTTTTGATGATATGCTATTTAAAACAGACACTTTCAGTACAAATAAAAAATGTTATTTTATGTTCCACACACAAAAAAAGATCTGTCCACTTTTCTATGAAGTTTCAACATCCAATATTCGTTTCTTTGACTCATATTCCATTAACAAACAAATGTTGAATTGTAAGGCACCAATCATGTTGATGTCAGAAGAACACGAACCAAAATGTTGGAGATGGCGCTGTGTTACACACATGAGATGTCAAGGACACGGCTAGCTCACAACAGCCGAGGAATCGTTCAGAACTCTAAAACAACTCTCAATTCTTGTCCCCTAAAAAAATCAAAACTTTCTTATTTTTATAGAAACAAAAATTAATATTACAAGACATTACATTACACTGAAATCAATCAAAAAAAGTGAGAGTTCTAACATGGAGAAAATACATTTTTCAATATTTTGTTAAAAGGTTCTACATTTTTTTCCGATGTTTTGGCCGGTTGAAACCACATCGCAGGCCGGATCTTGCCGCGGGCCGGAGTTTTAATATTACTGTTTTAATGCATTCTAATGTGGTTGTTATTTATCTCTCAACCAATGAAAAAAAAATCAGTTCCTTTAAAAATGTGTAGACCTTCGTTTATCGTAAATTTTGATGAGTGATTTCAGTTTTCCAATAAAAGAAACAAACTTACAATTATTTCAGCTTTAACTCAGCCGCCCCTAACCTTATCCTTGCCCTGTCGCTCCTCCCTGGTGCGCACCTAGCAGAAAAACAGACAAAGGAAATAAAATATTACTAGTCAACCGGCGGCACAGCATACGCCGCTAGTTTGCAAGGCAGGCCTTAGGCACTGCAATATATGCGACTGCAGTGGGTCCCGAACTTTCTTTGGACCCGTGTTAATTTTTAGGTGTATAAATAATAAAATCAAACCATTTCATAACATATAACATACTTCCCGCGGCCTCTTGTTTTACCAGGAGCCCTTGGAAATCTCCCGAAATGTTATTAAATAAAGGCCTACGAAAAAGTCCTGGAAATCTCCGGAAATTATTAAAATCTTTTGTAACGTAAAAGTAAAGTAAAAAAAAGATATGCTATGCTATTTTGTGAATGAAAATAGTGCGGATTTGGATAAACCATTTTCCATTCACTTCATGCTGCGCTATGGGATCTTCCCATTTTTACTTGTTGTGTGTTGTTGCTTACTCGGCTGAACTTTTGTTGACTTTGAGAATTATATATATACTAGTCGACCTGCGGCATAGCATACGCCGCTATTTTCCAGGGCAGGCCTTAGGCACTGCAACATATGCGACCACAGTGGGTCCCGCACTTTCTTTGGACCTATTCCTTTTTCCAGTCTATATTTATTTATGTCTATGGACCCGTGCTAATTTTTAGGTGTATAAATTATTAAATTAAACCATTTTATAGCATATAACCTCCCTTCCATTCACTACACAAATTCATAAGAGAGAGTTTTATGAAACTAATATTTGTGCATTGTACTTCATTTTATGTCTAGAATATATGTCTTTAAATTGTGTTTAATCTCTAAGACTGAGGATCATGCAATTTTTTTTCATAATTTAGAAATCATAATTCAATAGTAGATATATATACAATTGTGTTTTCAAGTTACACGAAGTTACTTATTAACTCTTTATCTCCGTAATTATTTACCACATTCTGTTGGAATCAACGTTGGTATCGTCAGTTAGGAGAGAAAGAGTTAAAATCTTTTTAAAGTAAAAAAAAATATGCTATGCTATTTTGTAAATGAAAATATATTTCCCATTCACACCATGATGCGCAATGGGATCTTCTCATTTGCTTGTTATAAGTAAAGCGATAGCGTGAATTCATGAATGAAAAATGCTATGAATGGAGCTAACAAAATGGCTAATTGACCTTAATTTACGCGATATTAAGAATATAGATGCACTCATTTAACAATGCTTTAGAAAAACAAATTTGAATGTTAATTTTATTAAACGGACTATAATTAGTATGTTCATGTGCTAAAGCATAAAACTATCTCTGCGAAGAGAAGTTCTTATAATCTTAGAGTTGAATTCGAGTTTTAGATTAGATCTAGGAATAGAGAGATTAGTTACCGGTACCTTTCGTAATCATGTCTGATGAACGAATATGCGTAATTTGTGATATTAATTAAAGTACTTCTAAAGTCAAACCTGAGAGTAGACTCTATCTGTGTATTGTTGTTCTAGTTTCAATAGTCATACGACACAATAATCTTAAAATACTTATTTTACTTTGTCATAATATTAAAAGAAGAAGAGAATTATATAGGCTACACCAAATTCATTCACAAAATAGCGTTGCGCCGCATGCTATGCTATTTTGTGAATGAAATAGTGCGGATTGGGTCCATGCACACCGTGGTGCGTGCGCGATGGGATCTTCCCTATTTACTTGTTGTTGTTGCATGTTGCCCGTCTGACCTAGTTCTTTGAGGAATATATATATAGATATATAATATCAACTTAACTTTATATATTTTATTTTTTGCTTCTCTATTAGCCTGATCTATCGTTACCTCCGGAGGCTGACAAGGAATGACTAGATCACATCATTTCTCAACCTTTTTTATTCTACTTAAATTTTGATGAAAACTGGAATCTAGAATTGGGGATTTTTAGGGCGCTCTCTAATCTATCCAACTCCAATGGGTACCTGACTTTAGTTGGGGAAAATAAAGGCGGTTAGTCATTGTGCTGGCTACCTGAAACACTGCTCGTTAACCGTTGGCCAAAGAAACAGCTGACCTTAACATAATCTGCCCAACAGATCGTAAGGTCTGAGGGGGAAGTTTTCTTACCACTCATATAAGCTCGTCTTTATTAAATAAAACAGAATTGTATTAATAATTGATTGATTGATCCATGTATTTTCATTGACTATAAACATTTATGAAAAAAAATCAACTTAAAGTATAAAAAACACATTGCTCAATAAGTAGAATTAATAATTTATATCAATTTTTTTAAACCCAAAGAAATAATGTTCAATAAATAATATATTCTCTTCGTAATTTTTCGATTGATTCATATTTTGTTAGATACATCAAATACTTTTGTTTCAACTTGATCCTGGATAAGCTCTTGGGTACAAAAAAAATGCACTAGACAGACAGACAGACAGAGTGAGATGATATAATACACATTAGTAAGATCTAATAGATGGATTAAATCTACGCTTTTATAAGTGAGTGCCAGTAGTTCATAATGTTTATCAATCCAGGCAATGATTTATCCTTCAATCATGTATTCTACAAATAAAGTGTTGTCATAGTAACGGCGACCAATACATGCAAGACGTTGAAATCATCAGCAACGGTCAAGACAAAATGTAGCACAGTAGGGTAATGTAACAGAAATCACATTTCCACTCGACCACTTAGCGAGTTGGGAATATGTGTCGCGATTGGTTTGTTGGACATGTTCGTACACAAAATGACTCGCGTTTTTCATAGATGGCAATACCATTACTTCTGTCATGTTTTGTTATACAAGACATCGTTTCGTTTTGACTTGACGGTACTTGTCAAGCCCTGGTGTTGCTTGATATTGCAAACGTCGTGTTATTATCAGGGCCTCTTCTGGTCTTATTAGAATGTACTTGCTGCACAAACTAGATTTAATGGTGCTTAGGTGTACTAATGCGTTGAGCTTTAAGACCAAAATATATATACATATATATGATCAACAATAGACTCGAGATCAGCAGACATAGTTCTTTATTACATAAAACAATTTACACAATAATAAGAATAGGCATTTCCAGCCATCCCAAATAAAAGCTTTTAGATTATCCAGGTGCAAATACACAACTTATACAATTGATATTATTTTCCAAGTTATATTCCTTTTCATAGAAAATACACAACGCTCCTTATCCCACAGGAGTCTAAGATCAACTGACTTCTGTCCGTGGTCAGTCACTAACTCAAAAATTACTTCGTCCAAAATGCACGGAATTGTCAAATGACTACAAGTCACTATATGTCACAGGGACTCTCAAATGGATGTGTGACAGTACTGAAGTTGTTGTTTATTTTTAGTACACATCAAACCATCGAACCATCAAATCTAGTGGGAAGCGTGGTCGAGAGGCTAAGTGCGGCTTGAGCTTGGCTTGGCTTGGCTACCTAGAAGGGGGCTCGAGGTTCAACCAAACCAAATCCTAGATACCCCCTCCCCCCACTGGTTCACAAATGAGATTGGACCAAAGCGCTCTGATCATGCTATAAGCATGAAAGTAGCGCTATATAAAAGCTATAATAATTTAATTTCTTCTTTCTTATCAAAAGTTATCCGTTATTCAAATAGATATTTATATCTTATAAAATGTTAAAACGTTATTAAAAAAAAAGAAGACTCATACGTCCTTCGTGTGTCCCCAGGTCAATATAGTCATGCATGTTAATTAATGAATTTAACTCTACCAAGTCACAGGTTGTCTTGGCTGACTCAGGCTACCCATTACATGCTATAATATCACTATGGGAGAAGGTGTACTTTAAAAATCTGTTCAGATGTATGGAATAATAAATGTGAGTTTATCATTAAAAGTGAAGGTTTATTCCTATGTTTGGGGTGTAATGTCAAATAAATATATTTTGCTTTCGCTTTAATTAGCAAGTTAAACTTTTTATGCTAAGCTCTACAGAAGAGAAAAAAAAAGGGAATATGTATTTCATTTTACTTAAAACTTCATAGAAACAAAAAACTATTTGGATTGAAACTTCGTTATTTGACGGTTGACAATAAATTCTCTTTCAATTCTTTTTCTTATCTTCCAAATATTATTTTAAGATATTTGGAAAGGAACATGTTATCGTTCCTAAACAGAATAAAAGAATATTATTTAAAACACGAAAGATTTGCATAAAATGCATAACTTTATTATTTTATTCTTTATATCACACATTGTTTTTACTGATTTGTAAAGTGAAGAGTTTCCCTTTTTGTATGTATGACATGCATCTCTTGTTATGTAGTGATAAACTATCAAATAGTTACTTTTATTAGCAGGATAAATGGTATTAAAATTTATTTCTACTTATACGGAAAAGAAAATGCAGAAATACTGTTATAAATTTGTATACTATTTATAGGTCTAACTTCTAATTATTAACACTTAAACTTCCCCTCCTAACAGTTTCCCTTTTTGTATGTATGACATGTATCTCTTGTTATTTAGTGATAAATTATCAAATAATTACTTTTATTAGCAGGATAAATAGTATTATAATGTGTGAGGAAACAAGTTTATTCATTAATATAACATTTTATTCAATCTAACATATGTACAGTTATTATTATGCACAGCAACTCTCTTGTTTACAACACACTCTACCCGGTTGTTTTCCTCTCTCCTTATCACATACACGTCACTTCCCCAAGTCCCCTAACTCCCAGTTCTCCAACACTTGACCGTGTGTCACGGTTGCCCACACATAGTAACCGTGTCACAACAGTCCTCCCAGGGCAGAGAAAAATTTTGATCGTATCAAAATTTCACGATCCCTATAGTTTGAGTGTACATTCATACTGTTTTACATTGACAAGAAAAAAATGACATGTTATACAATGGCATCTTCAATTATGAGACGACTGATAATGCCTATAGCTACTAATGAATCTTCAATATGTTATTGAAAGGAATATTTCTAATGAACTATCGCAGAAATACAAACTCTGCTTATGTCCTGTTCTATTTTAAAACTTGTATAACAAAATCCACACATTTAATTTTTTTTTTTTTTGTAACGACAATGTTTTGAATGGAACATTGGAAGGTGAAAATACCCAATTAGTTAATACTTTGTTACATCATATACATCTTCCAAACTAAGGGAATTGTTTACTTTGTGTTTCTTACATACTAATTCCTAGCCTATAACTACGACTATAATCAATGTTACAAACAAAAAAAGCTATATTATAGTTAAAATTTCACATATCTGAATGAAATAAAAAAGAAATTCAGAAGCGTAATCTTACTTCCGTCTTGAGAATCTAAATTTTAAAGTTATCCTACAAGATATTAGTTATTTTGTCATTAGCTGATTAATGAATGAACCTTAGTCCAGCGGTCCATAGACACATCTTGCCAACACGTCAGCTATCACGTTGATAGGTCCCCGAATGGCTTGAACTGTAAAGCTGTCAATAGCTAGAGCTTCACGCTCTATTGTTGAGTATTTTTGTTCAGCTGTGTTGCGTCACACTTCTGTATTAAAGTGCCTCCCACTGCTGTGGAGGGTGCGTCTGTTGCCAAGTAGAAAGGGGTCCTGGTGTCTGAAAGCTGTAGTACTATGTCGTCTGAGAAGGCACTTTTAATGCTTTGTAGGTATTCCTATAGTCTTGAGTCTATTCCACACGATCTTGTTTGGCATGCCTTTTTTTTTCAGTTCAATTAGAGGTTGTGTAATACTTGTGAAATTAGCCAGGGACCGTCTATAGTAATTACATAAACCTAAGATGATTCGGGCTTGTCCCTTTGTTGTAGGTACTGTTACGTTGAGTATTTTGCTTCTGTTGTCTTGTAGTGGTCTGATAGTATTTTGCTGTATTGTGTGGCCCTATTGGTTCTGTCATCATGACTCTCTGACTGTCTTGCGTGTCTTGGTTAGCGTTCGTTGAAAGGGTAAATGGTCTGGGCATGTACAGCTTTAGCATATTGATGTGAAGTACTTTATCTTGGCCTCTGATGTTTATGCTATAGTCGACCTTCGAGATCATTTTAGTAACTTGGAATGGGCCCTGCCATTTTATAGATAGCTTGTTGTTTTTGTCAGGCAGCAGAACCATGACATTATCACCAACTTGTAGTGTTCTCAACTTTCGTCCTTGATTTAGCTTTCTCCATAGTTCTGGTTTCTCTTTGTTTGCTTGCTTTTGGACAGTTTTGTATGCTTCGATTATATTTTGTCTTGTTTTGATGACAAGATCGTATCCTGTCAGTACATCGTGTTCTATGTTTTTATTAACTAGAAAGTCTCTGTATAGTGACATGGGTCCTCTAACAGGTGAGCCGTAGGTCATCTCGAATGTCGAGAAGCCCGTTGTTGTGTGTGGTACTTCTCTGTAGGCGAACAGTATAGGGTTGATCAGCTTGTCCCAGTCTGTTGGGTTGTCCTGTGCTACTTTGGTCAGCATTGTTTTCAGAGTTGTGTTCAGGCGTTCGCACATTACATTTGTTTGAGGTTGGGCTCGAGTGGTAAATTGTTGTTTAATATTCAGAGTCTTGCAAAACTGCGCGAATTCATTTGATTTGAATTGAGTGCCTTCATCGCTCAATATTATCCGAGGGTAACCTGTTCTTGAAAATATTGTTGTTAGTGCGTCTTCCACATCTTCAGAAGAAATTCTTTTCAATGGTATTGCTTCTGGGAACCGTGTACACATGTCTACAACAGTCAATATGTAGCGATGGCCTCTTCCGGATATTACTGGCATTGGTCCCATAATATCTACAGCTATCTTCTCAAATGGCATTTCACTTAAGTCTGTTGTTTGTATTCTGGCTTGCATATATGTTCCCTTTGCTCCATGTATTTGGCAGTTATGGCAAGATTTTATATAGGCCTTGACGTCTTGCGTAATTCTAGGCCAAAAAAATTCGTTCAAGATTCTATTCAATGTTCTCTTTACTCCCATGTGTCCGGCAAACGGGGTGTCATGTGCAAGCTTTAATATTGTTTCTCTATATTTCTTTGGGATTAGCACTTGTTGTGTCTTGCCTGCTTTCAGATGAATTTCTCTCACATAAACACCATCTTCGCCTATCTTGATTAACCCTCGTCTTGGTGGAGCGACACTATCTATGAGTTTCATTAGATCTGGATCATTTTTCTGTTCAGTGACAAATTGTTCTGTTTTAATCTGTAGTTGGTCTTGACTTTCTGTTGAGATTTCATTCGGTTCGTTTAATTGATTATGGTTTCTCATATGGCTATTTCCTTTTTCAGTATTTTCATTTTCATTGTTTGTATTTAGCACTTCTTCTGCTTTCTTCTGAGCTCTTGTAGTAACCATGTAACATTTCTGTGTGTATTTTTCTTTCCACTCGTTTAGTTCTTCTGCTGTGCAAGGTTTAGAGCCTTTGATGCCCCCAATGATAAGACCAATGTTGTCAGGCTTATTATTTAGTACTAAAGCCTCATGCCACCCACTGATGAACGGTGTGTGTATGTTGATACGTGCTACCAGGTGTGTAGTTACTTGGCCAGTGTAACCAACACAGTCTTGTCTTCTTCCGGTGTACTCATGTGGGTTGACATATTCTTTTGCGACTAAAATTCCTGTTGCGCCTGTATCGTACAGTACATTGGTTATCTGTTCCCCCACGAAGCCTGGGTATACCTGCAGTTTATCAGCGTCTTTGGCAGCAAACGCTCGATCTCTTGGTCTGTTGTTCCCAACTTTATTGCGTCGGTTGTAGAAGCAAGTCTCTGTAGTGTGGTTTGTTCTACCACATATTTCACATTGGAAACGAACTCTTTGCTGATTTCGTCTGTATTCTTGTTCCTTGTAGCTATATGTTGGGCTCCTTTCTCCATCTTTCTCTCTTCTTTCCGTATATGTTGGGCTTTGATAACTATAGGTTGGGCTCATTTCCTTATCTTTCTCTCTTCTTTCCGTATATGTTGGGCTTCGGTTAGCGTTCTCTCTTCTATATAGAGGGCTCGGTGTCCGCATTCTAACGGTGTTGCTCACCATAAAAGCGGATGTCGCGGTTGGGTTCTCTCTAGCTAACACTTCTCTTGGGTGTGCAGCCTTATACTGTCTTAGTTGTGCTATGAGGCTGCTGATGGTCTTTGGCTCTCGCTCCGTTACGTATGTTTTCACATTGTTATTGTAAGCTTCCATCACAGCGTCCATTATGATGTGTTCTCTGAGGGTTTCATATTTGTGATCCACTTTTGACAGGTCTACCCATCGATCGAAGTAAATTGACATGTTGGTGACGAATATTTGTGGATCGTCGTTCGCTAGAGGTGTCGACTCTTTTAATTTCCTTCTGTATTCGTAACTTGTGGAGCCAAATTGTCTTAGTAAAGCCTCTTTCACGGCCACGTAGTCTTTTCTTTCCTCTTCTCGCATTTGTATGCAGATATTCATGGCTCTTCCTTTCAATCGCCCCATGAGGCTTCTTGCCCATTCTGACTGAGGGAGGTTGCAGGCTGTTGCTATGTCCTCAAACCTCAGTAGGTATGAGTCAATGCACTCGTTCTGGCTTTCGTCGAATGGAGACATTCTGTCTAGTTGTTTGTATTTGTCAAAGTGTTCTTTTTTTTCATTTTGTTGTTCTTTGTCTTTCTTTTCTTTAAGTTCTAGTTCTAGTTGTAAGATTTCCTTCTTTCTACTATCTTCTTCTTTCTTTCTAGTTTCTTCCCTATTTAGCCTCCTCTCTTCTCTTTCTTCCTCTTGTGTTATTTTTAGTGTAATGAACTTTTCAAGTTCTTCTCCTTGCAGGCCATTTTCCTTGCCCGCTTGTCTAAATATTTGGTACATCGACATTTTCACTTACTTGTGTTTCGTCGTATCTCGTCGGGGTTGCGCCAGTTGTGAGGAAACAAGTTTATTCATTAATATAACATTTTATTCAATCTAACATATGTACAGTTATTATTATGCACAGCAACTCTCTTGTTTACAACACACTCTACCCGGTTGTTTTCCTCTCTCCTTATCACATACACGTCACTTCCCCAAGTCCCCTAACTCCCAGTTCTCCAACACTTGACCGTGTGTCACGGTTGCCCACACATAGTAACCGTGTCACAACATAATGTTAGTCCCGTCATGTATGACAAACAAAACATAAATACAGTTACAAATTTTGAGTACCTACTCTATAGGTCTAACTTCTAATTATTCACTCTTAAATTTCCCCTCCAAACAGTGAAACACACACTCAAACTCTCTTTTTAAAACGTTGTAAGTAAACAATTGCATCAATGAAAGGAACCAACATTATGACACAATTGACTCCATTAGTCAACACATTAGCCGTTCAACCCTGATCCACGTCAAGCCTTGCTCCACGACATCATTAGCCAATCAACCCAGATCCCCGTCAAGCCTTGCTCCAAGACATCATTAGCCATTCAACCCTGATCTCCGTCAAGCCTTGCTCCACGACATCGTTAGCCATTCAACCCTGATCCCCGTCAAGCCTTGCTCCACGACATCATCAGCCATTCAACCCTGATCCCCGTCAAGCCTTGCTCCACGACATCATTAGCCACCCGCTCAACCCCTCTCTTGCCTTTGTTTTCTTTCTGAATCCATTCTCTTCCTATGATAATAATTTCATCACTATAGCGCTGTAAACAAACTTTATGTTAGTAAAAGTTTAGAAACAAGCCAAGTCTTGATGTTAGTAAAAGTTTAGAAACAAGCCAAGTCTTGATGCTCTTCTTTCGTATGTTACATTTATTTGTCTCAACTCAATTCGTTTAAGAAAACCTTTACTTTAAAAAAGTATATAGAATTTATTGTCTTTTGTTACTATTATAGATAGTACACTTGTATGACAGATAGTACACTTGTATGACAGATAGT
>JADKLZ010058198.1:0-10287 GCA_021533235.1 Biomphalaria straminea | reverse complement strand
AGGCCCCTACTTATAAGTTGGACAGGTCCTTAGGCCCCTACTTATAAATTGGCCATGTCCATAGGCCCTTACTTATAAATTGGCCATGTCCGTAGGCCCCTACTTACAAGTTGGACAGGTCGTATATTCTAGTATCCTTACGCTCCACCAACTTTCCGCCTTAACAAATAGTCTTACTTTTACTATCTGACTTTTCTTCTGCTTTTCATTATTTTGAAATATTTGATAGGTTCAACAGTATATTTTGGGCTGGATCTTTTCTTACTTTGTACATCCTGCAAATCGTAATGCTTGCATTATACCTTGGCCACACCTCCCCTTTATTTGTTTAAACTTTCAATGTTTTTCGCAATTTAGCAAAACCCTTTTAGGCCATTATTTTCTAGTGGTTGGTACGTTAAAGGGAAACTCTCATAGTTTTTCAAATTTTAGTTATTGACATATTTAAATTCTGCGTAAAAAGTTGTAATAGTAAACATTATATCATTTTTTATTTAGATGCTTAGAAATTTTTATATTTAATAAATTGGACAGTAAATTTGCCACGCCTCCTAAAAAACGGGGTTCTTTGAAATTCTGTTTTTATCTTAGACATACGTCACTTCCATCAACAATACTGAAAGGGAAACTAGATTTAACCAATCGTATCGCTTCTTTCTTACAGTAGCTGTCGAGCTCTTAGGCTTAGTGACGGTATAGTCCAGAGCTATGCAATAGTTTTATATATATAGAGAGAGATGTAAAAGCATTAGGATAACCAACTCGAGAAAAAAAAAACATTTTCATCTAAACCTCTCCCTATCCCAAGAAGTAAATATATCGTGTGTCTGACTGATTCGAACAAACTGGTCAGTGTAAGGCTAGTCTAGACTACGTGTAGTCGGTCATGACAGGACAACCAAGTGATAATGTTTGTTGTGTGTTAAGTGGTCAGGCGAGAAAATATACACTGCCGTGGTTATTCAAGCATGTAAATCTCCTTTTAATACGCATTTTGTTCTTTGCTTACAAGATCCTAGATCTAACCGTATAGACGGCGATTTATTTTTTTAATGAGAATTTGTATCTATGGTCTCACGCTATAAAATAAGTCAATAGATTAAATTAATAGGTTAGTGTGACGTCACATAGAAACCCGGTGAAAGTCTGACTGTTTTGGATGCGCAGAAAAATAACGTCAGAAAAACATCAATTACTAAGTTATTATTTCAAATAAAAAAAAAAGAATAATATATTCATTATCTGTAAATCAAAACGCATATTATATCAAAAATTGTCAAAACCATCGGAGTTTCCCTTTAAATTTAGAATGGCCAGCTTTAAAACTCCTGTCTTTTCCATATCACTTTTCTCTCCCCCTTTACCTTTCGCTCCGCCTCTGGATCTAAGTCCTCCCAGCTCTAATGGGTACCTTAGATTAGTTGGGGAAAAGTGAAGACGGCTCTTCATTGTGTGGGCCAAATGACACCCTCGTTAACCGTGGACCACAGAAATACATAACACTTTACATCATCTGTCCCATAGTAAGGTCTGAAAGGGGAACTTTTAAAAAAAATTGTTTTGCTGCTAACATTATAATGTGTGTGCATTTAAATATCGCACAAAAACAAACTGAAATAATAAGCTTAGTTTACAAAGCTTATATTTACTCCCTTATATGTGTCTGTCTGTCCGGGAGGTATATAGTATAGTTTTTTTTCTCCAACTTCCCATATTCGGATTAAACAGAAGTTTCGAAAAACTATTCAAAGTCGAAGACAACACACAATCCAATAAAAAAAAGGTAGATAATTAGCTAGAGTAACTATTTAATTTTGTCTTATAAAATAAGGGGCATAAACCATGCAGTATTGAGAAAAGTTATTGTGTTTTTTAAGTTTTCTTTTGTAATATCTGCTTGTTGAGATCACAAGAACTGTTCTTAAAATCTTCTGTCTATTGTTTCTTTGGTGGTGGAAAGAGGGGGGGGGGGCGTTGGGGTCGAGTTGTAGAGTGCTTGGCAACTGTACAGAGTGAGGAAGACAGAGACATGATTCTAAATGAGGACACCCAACTCTAAGTGGTACCTAACCTTACATTGGAGAGGCGAGGGATCGTCGTGCTTGTAGCAGAGCACCCTCGTTAAACGTTAACCATAGACCACCTTCACATAAAGGTTTAGACTGGAAAGCATGCGATCTTTCAATTACGTGATCGGTCAAGATAGACAATGTCAAGATTATTCGCCAACAGGGTTGGCCAGAACCTCTAACCAGAGATCAATCGTCACGTACGCACAGGGTCTAGACAATTGTGAAGGGGTGTGCCAATCTATTTATATATAATTCTCTTCATGGCTCAACAGTTTGGACGAGAAGAAGAAGTAAGAGAAAGATCATTGTTTTATTTCCGCGAATAGAGTTACCTCACGAAAAAACAAGAGGTAGGGAACAAGTAGTATTCATCCGTCACTATGGATGGCTACTTGGTCGTGCGGTTTGCGCGCTGGACTGTCGTTCGGATTTATCGATAGTCCCTGGCTCAAACTTTGCCCGCTTCCATACCCCTTAGTCCTGCGGGAGGTTAGGAATAGGAAGTAAGCTATCTTCAACTCTGCGAAATGTTGGCGTATGCTACGCCGCCGGCCGACTAGTGATGAATAATCAGGCCAGCTTGCAAGATTAAAGAAGCTCAGATCGTCTCGCCCAGAAATTCACAAGGTTCACAGACAGCACACTTAAATAGAATCATAGAGACATTTCCTAGATGGTCAAGCTGGCGACTTGGTCAGATGTCAAGTGAAAAAAAAGGAGAGAAAATGGGGGGGGGGGAATAGTCTAGCCACACACATTTTCATTTCGCTTAATTAATATGGCAAAAAAAAAATTCGCATACTTTATTGGGGTCAATTTTTTTCCTTCAAATGTAGGTCATCTCTAACACTTGAAAGTTCCGTTTCCTTGAGTCACTTCATATCGTTACTTTACTATAGTGTATGTGTACAGATAAGAAGCTACTATTGAATGTCTGTTTTGAAATTATATTAAACATCCTTCTTTAACTAAGTATTGGGTGTAGTAGAAAGAAGATATAATTAGTCTTTTGTCTGGACTTCTCCCATTCATGAATTGCACATCAACTTTAGTAGATAATATTTTCATGTCGTCATTTCACTTGTCGCGTAGTTTGTTTAAACTTTGGGGCGCTCCGTGATCTCCCTTCATTCCTCTCTGTCTTTTGCCTTGAAAACAATCTGTTGCAACGTCAGGCCATTCCATTCTCTATCTTCCAGCCTCTTCTTCTTTAACCTGGTACTTTTCCTTGTAGGAAGGTCGTAGAGAAAACTAAAGACCTTGTGACATGGCTTTAGTTAACGTTTTCCAACTGTGGTCAGCAGGTAGTCATGAGGACCAATACCTAAGGAAGGATATAAGGTATCACTTACAAAGACCACATCACAAATGAGAAGATTCGAAACACTGGGCCTGACGATTATGCTCTTAATTTAGCTGAAACAAGTAATTTGGAGATCCTTTTTTTTTTCAAAGAATAATGAATAGCAACGTGGAACATAGGAATTAAATATGTAGATTTTGCCAACTCAATATAGTTTAACAAATAGAATAATATACACTAGACTTATTGATATAACGATATTGATATCTCCGAAAGCCAAACACACGCTGGTCTGTTTAAAACATACGTTGTGCTATAACGCTACATTACTGTAAAACTGTAAAGTTTTGATTCGATCGAATATCTCATAATACTGTTGTCACGGATGAATGTGTGTATGAATGGATAATCTATTTTTACATATGCGCGAATGACCGGAAGTGTGTTAGTTTTTTAAAAAGAGAGAGAGAGAGTTCAGCTTGTTGAGAGATGCACTAAAGTTATTAAAGTTTCTATGTGTTATCAAGTGTTATTTGTTATTTCGAAAATCACAGCCCACCCAGGGACACCTAGACATAACCTAAGGTACTTTAAAACGAGTAATAAATAAATAAAAGCTAAAGAGAGCTGTGATAACCGTAAACCAGAAAAAAACTTTTTTTGTCATTTTCTTCTCTCTTTTTCTCTCTCTAAACATTATTTGATCTCTTTCTTTTTTGTATTTTCTCTCTTTAATTCATTATTTCTATCTCTTCTCTCTCCTTCTATTTATCACACTAAATATTTCTCTCTTTTCTTTTGCTCTCTCTTATGCTTTCTATCTTTCTCTTGTTTTTTTTTTCTCTTTTCTTCTCTTACTTATTCTCCACCACTGCTTTCTCTCTTAAAAGGTCCCCTATCATACATATAAATCTGTATAACAAATGATATTCTGAAGATACATTTTATTGGAATTATTGATTTTTTAATAAACCAAAAAAAATAGTTTAGAATTCGCCCAGAACAGAGTCCTATAACGAAGTACTATTTAAACCGAACGTTCCATACCTCAGATTCAATTAACCGTTAGTCTGTTAGAGCGTTGAGGCACCACACAAGATCGGTGAACCATCTTTCTCCATTCCTCTTTGTTTTTTGCCTTGGTTAGAATCTATTTCATTAACATGCCCGTCCATTCTTTTATGTTGTCGTTTCATCGCTTTCTCTGTCTACCTCTTTTTCTTTTTTCCTGGTACTGTTCCCTGAAAGAAGTTTGTGATGTGACCTTAGAGTTTTAGCTTGCTTTTTTTTCAGTAGCTTACAGATCATCTTTTGGTCCGTTCATTGAACCTATCTTGTCTCTTATCTCTTCACTTGTCAGTCTTTGTATGTGATATCTAAGATCTTTCTGTAGCATCTCTATTGCATTGCAAGGATCTTCCTCTCCAGTTCTTCATCAGTGTCCGACACTCGCAAGCATACAAGAATGTGGCCGTTAATTTCGTCTTTCCAGATTATTTTATTTTTTGAAAATGCTGCTGTGGACTTTACAGTTTCTGACCAGTAGTTCAGGTTGGTTCCTTCAACAGAAAGCTACAAGATATTTGAAACTATTGACTCATACCAGCTTTTCACCTCCACTACTGATGTCCCTTTAACTCTTTCTCTCCGTAATTATTTACCACATTTTGGTGGAATCAACGTTGGTATCGTCAGTTCGGAGAGAAAGAGTTAAAGCCATGTTGGCTGTTGGTCGTGCTTTGTACTTTATATGCATATATTTGCATACACTATCCCGGGGCATGCTGCCCTGCCTCATAGTGGCGCCCGGGTGGAAACGATCGTAGGAGCAAATGATTAGGCTAAAGGGCAGCAAAACAAGACTCCAGTGGGGGTGCCTAAGGGGGTGCGAGAGCATCCTCATTGCACTGCGCGGAGTTGTAAAAAAAAAACTCCCACAAACTTGTCACAACCCAGGCGCCGTTCCTCAAGGGGCCGTTACATAAATGGCGTGTCCCACACAGTTAGCCTGGTATAGAAAAGCATAATGGCGGGGGTCTTAATATGCGTGGCCTCTTGCCGCGAGTCTGAGACAAAACAGTGTGCACTGTTTTCATTCAGGCCAGTAAGACGGAGCTCCTGTTCACTTTTGCTGGCCTATAGTTCCAAGAGCCGAAGGCACAACTCTAGCTGACAGTTTAAGAAGAAGAAGAAGAAGCATATACTATGCTCCAAAAGACAGGGGTCTATGCACATCATCTAGTCAGCTAGTTCTTTTTCTGTCCTTGGCAAACGATCTATGTCGTCCTTAAAGCTCAACTTAGCAATTCTTTTTCTTTCCTTGCTTACAAATCTTCCTCGAGAGAATCTTCCATTATCCTTTTAAGGGCGATATTGAAAATAATCTGTGGGAAGCGTGATGGAGAGGCTAAGTGCGCTTGAACTTGGCTTGGCTTTGCTGCCTAGAAGGGGGCTCGAGGTTCGACACCCGACACGGGCAGAGTTGTGTTTACTGAGCGCCTAAAGGGAGTACGGAAAACCAACTCCTAGATACCCCTTAACCCCAAGGGTCCACAAATTAGATTTGACCAAAGCGTTCTGCGCATGCTATAAGCATGAAAGTAGCGCTATATAAAGGCCAAAATATTAATATACAAAATCTAAAGCTCAATGGCCATTTAACAATGTATTCAGGACTGGCAAAAACCTTCCTTCAGGAAACAGTACCAGGAAAAAGAAGACAAGAGAAATCTATGGGATGACATAAATAATAAAGAGATTCTATCCAAGGTAAAAGACAAGGCGGTCGACATCTTTTGTGTGGTGCTCCAATAGTCTAACAGACTAAGGCGTCACTAAGGTACACGTGATCTACATCCGTTTCTTTGGCCGACAATTGACGAGGGTGTCATGTTGCCAGCACAACGAACAACCTCTTTAATTTCCCCAACTAATGTCAGGTACCCATTAGATATTTGTGGGCAGGGCCGGTCCTAGCGCTTGCGGGGCCCTATGCGAAACTGATTGCGCGGGGCCTATAGTCTGGGTGGGAATAAGGATAATAAGTGAAAATTAAGATTTTGTATATAAAAATAAATTCGGATTTCATATTTTTTTTTTATTCTTTTCTAAGTACAAAATTGGGATCAAGTTAGCTTTACTGTACGAATCTTGAAAACTATGGAATATTTATATGCTAGTGACTATATAAGAAAATAAGGTATGGGAACGTCCTGTTAAGGTGAAAATTTGCCCGATTGAGTCTATTACATTTTAACATGAAAGCTGACAATGCCTTTTTTCTTTTATCTCGCTTTGGATTGGTGTTTTCCGCAATGAATATCACCCACAAATGACAATCCTGTCTATTTTTCATGAGATTTTTATGAGTTTTCAGATTTTAATAAGTGCAAAACATTTCCAAGAAGTTTTCGTACATATTGCAATTAATAATTACACCTTGAATTAGCGCGGGACCTATGAAAGCGCGGAGCCCACTGCGACCTCATAGGTTGCAGTGGCCTAAGACCGGCTCTAACCCAAAATTTTTTCTACTTTTACATCCTCAGTAGGAGCTAGAATTAAAGCTTTGTATTACGTCGAATCCATTAAAGTGTTATTACATAGAAATCACAAGAAACAAAGAGTTATAACTTTTCTGCAAAGCTTATATAACTCTGTCTGTCTGGTAACAAAGTTTGAACATGATTTTTTTCACCCAGATTCGAATCCAGAACCATTCGGTTCTAAAGCCAAGCGCTCTATCACTCAGCCATTAGACCTATAGAATGAAGGAAGCATTTCATTATTTTTTCAGACAAAATAGTTGTTAAATAATAATTGGTATATGAAAAATATTATGCAAGATTTACAATTAAAAGATTTAAATATGTCTCATTTACTTTTCAGGTTGTAATTCTTCAGAGTGGACTTGCACCAATGACCAATGTATAGATATTGGACATCGATGTGATGGAACTGACCAGTGCACAGACGCAAGTGATGAAATTAAATGCTGTTCGTCATTTTGGTTTTCTAACATTAAATAGCAAAATATAACAAACATTCTTTAAAAAAATAAAACAATGGAGCATTTCTAAAGGGGAAGAACTCCGTCCTTAAAACTATATCTACCAATAATATATAAGTTATTTCCGTTATTCGATATTAAAAAAAAAACTTAATTACCAATTATTATATAGGGGGCGCGGTGGTCGAATGGTTAAGCGCTTGGCTTCCGAACCTGAGGTCCTGGGTTCAAATCCCCAGAGTCCACCCAGCTCTAATGGGTACCTGACATGAGTTGGGGAAAAGGTAAAGGGGGTTGGTCGTTGTGCTGGCCACGTGACATCTTCGTTAACTTTGGGCCAGAGAAACAGTTGACCTTTACAACATCTGCCCTATAGACCACAAGGTCTGAAATGGGAATTTTTTCTACTTTTACATCCTCAGTAGGAGCTAGAATTAAAGCTTTGTATTACGTCGAATCCATTAAAGTGTTATTACATAGAAATCACAAGAAACAAAGAGTTATAACTTTTCTGCAAAGCTTATATAACTCTGTCTGTCTGGTAACAAAGTTTGAACATGATTTTTTTCTCATTCTGTGATCGGGTTCAAAATTTGCACGACTACTCATTGAACCTGACAAGACATGAATCAATTTAAAAAAAAAAACAACCAGTTTATTAATTATCGGTGATTACTTATTTTGTTTGAGATCAAAATAAGGGGAATAAATGCTAATAATTAATAGATGTAGATGTATATATGGATTTAATCCTCATATGAAATATGACACATTTTTAGCGGCCCCCGTAAGGGGAAAAAGCCGCTATTAGGTTTGTGCAAAATTTTCGTCTGTCCGTCTGTCCGTCTGTCCGTCTGTCACACTCAGGGCGCCGAAACTAGAAGAGATACGAAAAATATTTTTTCACCATTAAATGCGGCTTGAAAAGTTTAGGTGCAACGGCTACTTTTAGTTTTCTAAAAGCAAACCGTTTAATTTATAAAAATTATTTTGCAAGCGATTTTTTAATAATAAAACACCAATTGTGAAGCAATTACGTAAATCTAAGGGAGGAAATGTTACTATATGAAATGCTCTTGGCATGTAGATATCACGCACATTTTTTAAAATGACTTTCTGTCTGTCTGTCCGTCTGTCCGTCTGTCAGAATCAGAGCGCCAAAACTAGAAGAGATACGAAAAATATTATTTCACCATCAAATGCGGCTTGAAAAGTTTAGGTGCAACGGCTACTTTTAGTTTTCTAAAAGCAAATCGTTTAACTTATAAAATTAATTATGCAAGCGATTTTTTTATAACAAAACACAAATTCTAAAATAATTACGTAAATGTAAGGGAGGAAATGTTACTATAAGAAATACGTAAGGCATGTAGATATCACGCACATTTTTTAAAATGATTTTTTAGCAGCGGCTTTCGTGTACTAGCGTAAAGCCCGGAAATGACATGATTCTAAACTAATTTCTTAAATTTTTTAAAATATCAGATTTTTAAAAATAAAATTGTTTAATACCCCCATTAGAATGTAAGTAGCATATTTTTGTGCCTTTCGTCTGTTGGTTGGTATGTCCGTCACGGTTAGAAAAAAACACTAAAGTCTTTTGAAAATATGATTTAACCATTACTGTTATTTCAGAAATATTGCGATAGTTTAAGGATGGGAGCATACAGGAATTGAGCCAGGGACTTAGAAGGAACATCCAAAACATCTTGCGAATAGGCGGATCTGACAGGGATCCGACTCCGACGGGGGCCGCCTCTGAGTTTTTGTATTACACAAACTCTCTTTGTAATCTTGTTTTTTTTCAGTTTCCGTTCTCAAATTAACTAAAATTTTGCATTATTATTCATAGTCGATGATTTAACACGAATCAATCCAAAAAATTACTAAGTAGCTAATTATTTGATCCTTCTTAATTAATTATTTTTTAAAATCGTGTTACTTTCAGTTTAATGACAGCAATTAGCGGTTCTATCCCATAGATAAGTTGTTTTTTAAACTCTTTCTCTCCTAATTGACGATGCCAAAGTTGATTTGACCCTATTTAACTAACTTGGATTTTTTGATTTATAAACTTTAATTTGTTTTGTATAAAAAGAGCTTGCATTTCCATATAATTGGATATCAACTATTACATTTCCTAATATCAAACATAAAGTTTATGGAAGTTTAATCTTAAAAGGATAGAGAAATACAAATGAGCAAAATGAGTAATTCTTTTGGAACGAGGAAAATAATTACGGAGAGAAAGAGTTAAGTATTTTTTTCTATTGCTTGTGTTCTATAGTCTGTCTATATAGTATATGTATACAAAATACAAAACATGAACTACGTAGACATACTATATATTTACATACATATTTTGTGGAATTATATGTATATATATAAATATATTTTTTAGACACACAATATAGAGAAACATATTTTACAGATTGTGATAACAAGCCTGTCAACTTGTTGATTGCAATTGAAGAAGGAGAAGCATGGAGAACCAATATTGTAAAAGAATTTTTAAAAGGCTTTCTCAGAGACCTTGCTGTTGATAGTAAAAACGTTATAGTTTGGTTTCTGAAGTATAAAGAAACACATATACTGGCTTATAATCGCACAGAACTGAGTAAGGTGAAAATTTTAAAGGCTTTAGACGAACTGAAATGGGATTCCTCTCCTAATGCCTTAAGAGATATCGTCAGCTATGTCAACTCAATATCCATAGACGTTTTCGGGGCTGAGCGTCAAAGAGCTGCGAATATCTTGCTTCTGATAACAATCTACTTAAATGAAAACAATTACATAAGTTTTACTTCGGTGACCAAAATCATTAAAGAAAAAGGATTGCACATTATAGCTGTAGGAGTTCTATTAAAAGACAGTATTTACTTAAGATATGTAGCAAGTGAGCC
>JADKLZ010058195.1:4270-20477 GCA_021533235.1 Biomphalaria straminea | reverse complement strand
AGATAGATAGATAGATAGATAGATAGATAGATAGATAGATAGATAGACAGATAGATAGAATGATTGATTGATTGATTAATTGATTGACTGACTGATACGCAGGTTGGTTAGTTATCGGTAGATAGAGAGAGACAGATGACGTTGAACGAGTGACATTGAAGTTACACATTGTTATGGTTAACCCTATCAGTGTGAGTTTTGTATTTGTGTGCTTGTGGTTTGATAAGAAAACGGATTAACCTTTGATTTCACTTATATCTAGAGATCACTTAAAAACAAAGAATTGATTTTCATCAACTTTTAGCTCACAAACAAAGCAACAAACCGGGAAGTGTAAATGTTCTCACTACTTCAAGAGTTAAGGGGAGAGAATCTCGTCACCAATTTGTCAATGTCAAGTAGTTAAAAAATAATTCTTCAAATTCAAATCATTCTTAACAGACTTACACTTATAGCATCATACATCAAACTTCTATCAGCAACGGCTTTTCCCTCAACTGAGGCATCAGTGGTAATCGGAAATTTCTCATATAATACAGACAAATGTTTACAGGGGAAGGTCGGCAACCTTAGTTTCATGAGAAATAAACGTCAATTTATTTGGGGATTCCCAAAGCCCTCCTATCTAAAGCAACTATTTCCCTTATCATTATTCAAAGTGATACAATACATGTGTTGTTTGTCGGGTTTTGTTTTCAAACTATTTAGCCCAGTTAACCGCAACAGGATGATGGATGAACAGTCTAGTATCTATGTCGGGCCGTAGTCTAGAGGCTCGGTCTCATGGATCCAGGTGGTCAAACAGTGTTAGAAATTGAAATGAAAAAAAAGAAAGACAACCCCTAGACAAATAAATCTTTCAGAATTTATGGACTAAAGAAAGATTTAAACCAGCCGGAAACTTGATTACATTTTTTAATCTTTTCCTTGTGATTTCTAGCTCTAGATATTTTTTTGAAAAAATTTTTTTTATTTGGAACTATCGCCCAGTGCTGACATTGATTCCATTACATTTTATACTTAGGTTAGTGCAGACCAAAAAAAAAAACAACAGAGCAACAGACTGACAGACAGATCTTTTTAAAAAGTTATTAATCTCGCAATCTTGTTCCGGTTTGAGAACGAAGAAGGAAGTTAAAATCCTGACATCAAACTGGCCAAGATTCTATGAAGACATTTGCATATTTATCAGACTCCACAGATGACAATGATCTGATTATAATCGGAAGACCTATTAGTTGTATTCGTTATCAGATGAATGAACCGGGTGTAACCGGGTGTAACCAGTTTGTCAATGTAGACAACAAAAAAAAAAGATTTTAAAATAAATAACGTAGAAATCCTATCAGTGTGTTTATATGGAGGTGGATGTGCGTGTATGTGTAATGGAGTCGACTGAGGAATCGAGAAACAACTTCTCCCTCCCCTCTCGACTCCATACAAATCTTTTATAACATAAGTGTGTCTAGACAAGAGATACACTGTAGACTACATCTATATACTTAAGAGATCTTCAATACAAGATTTTCACGTTGATAATTATAGACACGTGTCAAACTTCCAAGAAATCTTACTTTTAAGTTTGTGTGGGTGTTTGGGAGGGGGGGATCACGTGATACGTCTGTAATTTCAAAATCTAAAGAGGGATTCGTGTAGGCACTTCGTCTTGTCATGATCTCTGTTCAAGAGGTTCTCAATCCAATGAAATTCTAGCGCTCTGCACGTGATCCAGGACACATCGGTCCACTTGTGCATTCTATTACTCAGCAGTGAACTGAATGCAACTCTTTCTGATGTTACTTCGTGTCGCGGTGCATTGTAAAGATCAAACACAATCAGATTGAATACACACTGAGGACAAAATGCAATCTTTACAGGAATAGCATTATACACTTTAGATACAAGAGAGGCCACATGATGATCAAGTTGGAGCATTGAGCCTTTTAAGCATACGTAGTCATCTGTTGAGTTCATCTGGAGGTGAAGATTTATTTCACGTGCATTTTAATTGCAACAAATATCTAACTTACAGCTCGCTAATGTCCAATGTCTTTGGTTGTTCTGTAGGGGGAACAATGTATCTGGTAGACAGTTACGGTGTTGCCTTTAGCCGATCAGCGATTCCGGGATTTGAACTCAAGCCTCTACGTAGGTGGAAAATGGTTTATCCTTATCAACCCCGTGTTTGTATTAGTTATCAAGAGGGGGAAAAAAGGACACACACCTGTAGCATTATAAGTAACTGCATTCCAATTTGCTAAAAGGACTTTGTTTTGACTCAAACACATGTTTCAATATTGAATGAACACTAGAAACCTGATCTCTTGGGCCACGTAGGTTTCACTTTAAGGAGTGACGGTGTTCTTTTGTTTCATCATTATACAATGTATGCGTCATTATTGGAAAAACCCCGATCTATGCAACGTAAGGGCTCCTAAACTATTCGGAAGTGAATGGGAATTCCCGCAATTTAAAGATGACCTTCACCTACGTTTGGTTTTTACTTCGTGTGTCGCTAAGCTGTTTTCTTTTTAATTTTATGTGGACCAAAATTTTATTTCTGTGTGTGTTTGTTTTAAACTTCGACTTTTTTTTTTCATTTTTGGTCTACCAATGTTGCACTTTAAAATATTCTACTTATCTAAAGAACCAACTCCTTGACATTTGTTTGCTAGGCAGGGTCTTTAAAACTATTGGGCAGTCAACGTGACGTATATGTGCTTCAGGGGAGATGATTCTGACTTCTTTTAAATTGACTTACGAAAGTAGAAGTTGTTTTCTTCTTCATAAATATCATCCTTACAGATATTTATATATTTAAATTTTAGGATGAACCAATAATTAATAGAAAGAATTTTTTAATATGATTATGGTTGGGGTGATGATTAATAACTCCAGTCCTATGTTTTTATCAAATTATCTGCCCATCAAAATCCGCTACGTTTTTGGTCTTCCTTTGACTTATATATATATGTATATATATATATATATATATATATATATATATATACTAGACAGATATTACCCGCTGCCCGCGGGTCTTAACTTGCGTATTGCTGATGTATTCAGTGACATAGTGCATTAGAAACAATAAAAGAAAATAATAATATTGTAATCAAAGCGATTGCGTGAATTCAAGTGTAAAAAATATGAATGGAGCTAAAAATAGTTAATTGACCTTAATTTACGCGATATTAGGATAGTAGTTGCAATAATGTAAAAATGCTTCAGAAAACAAATGTCAATGTTAATTTGATTAAAATATGAAATGAATAGACTATAATTAGTATGTTCATGTGTTAAGGATTAAAACTATATTTGCGAAGAGAAGTTCTATCATGATATCATCTTAGAGTTGAATTACAGTTTTAGACCTAGATTGCCTTGATCTAGGAATAGAGAGATGTGTAACCTTTCGGTAATGTCTAATGAAAGTATGTTCAACAGGATATTTATATTCACAGACACAAAGAACGAACTTATGTAAAAATCCTTTTGAAACACAAATTTGAAGCTTAATTTTGTTAAATAATAAAATCGTTAGACTATATTTTACATTTTCATGCGTCAAGTAAAAATCTATAAGTGCAAAGTGTATTTCTTAAAATAGATCTAGATCTAAATCCTTTCTATCTTTTCTTGTGTCAACACTGTAAACAAAGCCTAGATCCATAAAATAGTATAGCTGTAATAGAGTTGGTCAACTTTATTTTATTTTTTTTGAGGGTCTTAAGTTTGATTTAAGGCTACATTACATATACTACGGCCTAAGTTGGGAGAGTCTGCCCCTTCACGGTGCGGATTTGTTAGAAAGCTCCCACAAACCAGTCACAAATCCATGCGCTGTTCCTCAAGGGACCGTCTCATCAATGGCGGATTCTGCACAGTTAGCTTGGTACAACGAAGGTAGATGGTGGAGGCCCCCGGTGCCACCGAGTGGTATTGGAAACAGCAATGCTCTATAAGCATTGACTCGGGTCGCTCCCAGACAGGCCTGTTGGTCCGCAGGTTTGTTGTTTTTTTTTACTGTTTGATTTTCGGGCAGTGAGGTCAGACAGGTTTGTTTTTTTTCAAACTTAGAGCTCGAAGAGCCTTCGGCTCAGCTCTTAGACTATCCAGCGGTACCCAAGGAACATTTCTGCCAAGTTTAATCAAGATTGGTCAAGCGGTTTTGATTTCTAATCGATACATACATACATACATTTTCAACTTTATAGTATAATATATATATATATATATACATTGACAGCAAGAAATCGGTCTCTAACAATGTTAGCAGCCTCTCCCCCCCCCTATAAAGGTCAGGCGCCATGTTATACGAAGGCGTCCCTTTGGCGTTTTCGTTTTGCAATCCCTGTGGCGCGAAAATCTTCTGTTTTTTAGTCAGACATGTATATTGACTGCGATGAATCATTATGTGCAGAGATTTTATTTAAAAGTCCATTGATCGCGGATGATTTCAGTCAACAAAAGTTGAAAGTAAGGAGTGAGTAAGGGTTCGAATCCTTGGGCTACTTCTAGATCTACTTTCACCACTTATGACGTCACTGTTAAATTGACCTGTCACTCAGTGTCAGACGAAATTGATCTCCCCCTCCACCTTCTTCCCCCAATTTCCCTGTATCTTGTTCCTAAAGAAAATATTTGTAGTTGCGGCCCAGCTGTTGGGACTAGCATGTGGGGACTAGCATGGATAGTATACATGTGTATGTGTGCGCCTATGATACTTAATAAATACGGGACCTGTAGAGCGCCGCCAACCGCCCCTTCCACTTAGTTCTCCAATCAACCTTCTCCCCCCCCCCTCTCTCTTTCAATCCTCCCATCATTTCCCATCGTTAGCCAACCAAGCGGGAGATGCAGTAGTTTGTAAAGGGGGCGAACGCTGGGCGGTATCGATCATCGCAGCAGCCAGCCAAGCGGAGACAGCGGTAGCTGTAAAGGCTTTCGCTTGGGGTGGCGGTATCGATCACTTTGGGTAACCGGGCTGGAGACAACAGGAAATGAAAGGTATGGTATCGTCTCGTCCCACCAGATGAAGTCTTTGTGACAGTTTATTAATAAATAGGATGGAGAGAGGGGAAATCAAGTGAGAGAGAGAGAGAGAGAGAGAGAGAGAGAGAGAGAGAGAGACTGCGCAATAAAAGGAGATACTGTCTTTTTAGTTTCGAATTTTGTATGGTGGAGATGAGTCCCTGTGGACCATGGTACGTTTGTTAAGGCCGTAAAGATCGCCTCCTTTACGACATGGGACCACTGACCATCATAAAGTCTGCCATTCTTTTTAGGTTTTCTTTTAGGCACCAAAAATAGTTTGACAGGAAAAATCGTAAACCACGATAGCAGTCGACCATTAACAAAACAAGACTTCCCTTTCTGTTCAGCTAAAATGAAACCGTCGGAACTCTCTTTTTTGAAAGATAATCAATATCTTTAGAGCTACCTAAAGGGATTTGTTGTTGTTTTAGTTGCATTAACCTCTTTGTTACCTTATTCAAGGAGTTCGGGTTTGAATCCAAACCTATCAATTCGACTATTGACTGAAGCCCCTAAAGACATCATGGAAACCTTCTCTCAAGTGACCTTTCCCTGACAGAGTACTTGTACATTGTACATCCATTGATGTAACGCTATTCAAAAGCTATAACAATTCTTAAATATTTAGGAAAGCCGCCGATATATTTTGCTTCAGGCCATGCATACCTTACGGTTAAAGTCCGTGTAGTGGTCATCTTAAGGCCATGCATACCTTACGGTTAAAGTCCGTGTAGTGGTCATCTTAAGGCCATGCATACCTTACGGCCAAAGTCCGTGTAGTGGTCATTTTGCGTATACTACTTAAAATTAAAGGAAATTTTCTACTTAGGGCCGGCCACTTCGCGAACCGAATTAGGCTTTGTCCGTTTCGTATGCAAGATATGATCACAATTAATATAGGCATTCGTAAATATTTAATATAAAGTATTACTACAAACACTCACGCAACGACTACCCACTCACTTCGTTATCTGACAGGTTACAGTTTTGCTTTATCCGAGGCGTGCAGGGTTCAGATCTCAGGCACAGTTTAGAACAGTTTCCAAGAATCTTTATTAAAAGGGAAAAAGTTTTGTTCATTCAGCGTCTAATACACCCACCTTAAGACTTGGACAACACAAATAATGCCTGGTCATAGCGTGTAAACACACACACACACATTATATGTATGTATGTATGTAGGTATGTATGTATGTATCTATCTATCTATCTATCTATCTATCTATCTATCTATCTATCTATCTATCTGTCTCGGAAGACAATGGGTGCGCCCAGATGAGTCACTGGCTTTGGTTACGTCTTGAAATGGGCAGAATTTGGATTGACTGATCAAGCCAATTCTGGAGCGGAAGAATTTGCCACAGTTCGTGCTTTATTTTCATCTGTCCTAGGGCTAGCTGACAGGGCAGCTTTCTTTTTCTTTCTCTTGGCTGAAGCAGCTTCATTTCTTTTGCATTCAGCACAAGCTAGCAACGCCAAAAAGTAAATGAAGTCGGAGTACCAGACGTCGGTTATTGGTCACGACGGTCACTAGATTAGACCTAGAGGTCATCTCCTTGACGTCTGGCCACAAGTTTGATGACTGAACGTGTCTATAAAAGTCTCTTACTATCGGTTGTAACGTTTGAGGTCAGGAAAGTTGTATCAAAGCCCAAATCTATTGAAGATAGAACGCTACAAGATTTAATTGTAACATCAAATACAATAACAATAGTTTTAATAATAATCACCTTCATATCGTGAGAGGAATCACATTAAATGTTAACACACGAGACGGTTCAATTAGATACTGGGAAAGTTTGGAATGTTGCATTGTTTTTGGTGCATCGGCTGTGGCGAGTTAATGTTTTTTGTTGGCCCTTAGAGAATTAGGAATTGTGGTAACTGTATCTAGAAACAAAGGGCAAATACTCGCACGATCTAATCATTTTCAGTAACAGCGACAACGCTGCTCAGTTGAAATCGATCCTTCAGGTGTTCACTGTTGCATATCGATTCCCTGTGAAGTTTTTTTTTTTTCACTAAAGCATCTTAACATTGATCAGGTCCGTGTATTTAAAATGCCCTAACAAAAATATCCAGCGACAGCCCTCTAAAACTTTTCCCTTGTCTTCATGAAAACATTTTGTTTAACTCCCTTTGTTATTCAAATCAGGATGAAGAGTTGCGGTCCTTGCAATGTTTTTTTCGACTGTTCTGTTGACTGGGTGTTTCAGTGAGCTCACTTGGGTATTCAAGTATGAAGTGAAAGGGAACTGGGTTGGGGGGGAGGGAGAAAAGCCCTGGCGTGGGTCGGGGCGCTAAAACATGTCAAATTAATGTGAAGCTGACAGCCTGGTCTTACCTGCCAGTACTCGTATCACACGTTTTCAGCATCTGGATGGCGTGTGCCTGGTGTTAGGACCGTTCAATGATTGATTTCAATATCTCATTAAATTTGTACAGGCTTGTTTTTGTTTTGGTTCTCATTAGAATGTTTAAAAGTGGCCAGAGTAGAAAGCAACAGTTAGAGACTAATGGAGAAGGTACATTAAATACCAGCTCTCTAGAATCTATTTATTTCAGTAGTCAGAGTTACAATACATTGCGAAAGATCAAAGTAAATTGAGATTTCTAGAATCTAAATTATCTAGATGAGTAGATTTACAAGTATATGAGAGGAGATCTAGAATCAGTCTAAGTTAACACATAACCAATGGGAATTTAGATCTAGGATCTAGTCTAATTTCTAGAATCTAATTTCATTAGATTAGTAGATCTACACGTAATATAGATTGTCTTGAACTAGATATCCTCTAATTAAGGAATCTACGTCTTTGGTTATGACTAGGAGCAGATCTAGAGTCTGAATGGTTCCGGGTTCAGATCTTTCACGCCTTCGTGAAGTTTGGACTAGGAAATAAATGTACACATTTTCTGAAAACAAACACTACACAAGTCTTAGCTAGAGCCAGAGAGTCAAATACAGCCAACACATAGGCATATACATCATACATACAGTATCTGTGCTTAGATCCCCGCGCGGCCTTGTCAGCTTTTATTGTTGACTTGATTTTTGTCTCCTCTTATAGTGATGGCGGTCATTTCTTTTCATTTTATTGCTAGCAGTAGTAAGAGTTAATTAACAGTCTTCATAAAAAACACATTTATGCATTTGAAAGTATTTATCTTCCACTTATCAAAAAGGCTATTGAAGTCACGTGATGCGGTGTGCGTAGCATAGGTGGTGAGCACTCAGAAACAGGTTTAGAGTTGAAACTAGCACGTGCTATAATCAGGAAGTCAAGCAAGTCAACGTGGACAGATCTTCTGAAGTGGGTTTGGAAGTGAGACGGAGACAAACAAATCCCAAGTTCGGAGGGAACAAAAATGTCTGAACGTGTTCAGTTCGCAGTTTTGTCTTAGAAGTGTGAACTGAGTTACGTTGATACATCACTTCAACTTATGACAAGACAACAATACACTAGCATCAAACATCAATCATCACCTTCAACATCATCATTACCATCACCATCATCATCATCATGACATTATCATCATTACCTCCAACACCAACAACATCATCACTATCATTAACACCTTGATCGACGCTATCATCATCAGCAACACCATAGTTATAATCACTATCATCATAATTACTATTATCATTATCATCATCATCAACATCATCATTACCATCATCATCACAATCATCTTCACGATAATTATAATAATAACATTAAAATCATCAGCTGCACCATCATTATCACCATCGTAATTACAATCAGTATCACCGTCTTCATAATCATCATCACCATCATCTTCAACATCATTATCATAATCATCAGTATCACCATCATCATCATCTTACCATGACAATTGTAATCATCATTACCAACATTACCCCCATCGTCCCCGACGTCATAATTATCAGCATCATTATCATAATCATTATCTGCATCACAATCATCATCGTCACCATAATCATCAGCTTTACCATCATACTCACCATCATCATAATTATAATCTTAATCATCATCCCTAGCATCCTCATAGTTAGCATAATCATCAACATCACCTCACCATCATGGTTATCATCATTAACATCACCATCATCATCACCATCATAATTACAATTATAATCATCATCATCATCATCATCAAACTTCAGAAGTTGAAATCCACTTCTACAAAGGACCTGGATACATTATGTTAATATCATCCACAACAAACCTAAGAATAAAATGATTCCCGATGTAACTCAAATATATCCATAAGCTCCCACTTGCAGACCTTATAAGGCAGATGATGTAAAGGTCATCTGTTTCTGTGGCCCACGGTTAAACGAGGGTGTCCTATCTCCATGCAAACAGAGTAAGAACAAAGGACTACAACAAAAGCCTGGCTACAGATGGCTGCAAATACAGGAAGGAACATTAGAAGTATTAATGAAGGAATAGAGCCTCTAGTTCTAATTATCACCTCATAACCAGAGATTCTAAAACGAATAAAATATATCTGTCTTGACTGTTGTTAGTAACTTTTAGATTTTTCTCTTCTTTGGAGAAGAATTGTCGAGAGGCTTGGCATGGCTACCAATGAAGGGGGCTCGAGGTTCGAAACCCGACTAGAGCAGAGTTGTGTTTACTGAGCGACTAAAACAGAAAACCTTCTCCACATACCCCCCCCCCAACTGGTCCACAAATGAGATTGGACCGTAGAGCTCTGAACATGCTAATAGCATGAAAGTAGCGCTATATAAAAGTTATAATTTTATTTATTTATTTAAAGCATAGTTTCTATTTAAAGTCGTCGGACGACATGCAGTGTTATTTCTTGACTTCAATGGCACAACCTGTACAAATGATGGCTCCTTGGTCGTGCGGTACTTCGCTGTTGTTAAGTCGTCTCGATTGTCGTCTCGGGTTCAAACCCTGCCTTCTGCCATCCCCCGTCGTCCAGCCACAACTTTGGGCTAGGAAGTAGATTATCTTCAACTCCGGAGGAATATCCGAAAGATGTCAAACATTTGACAAATATTTGTACAAAACAAGATCTGGTTTTGCGCAGCTGTGAATGACACCATAGCCAGAAATGTGCAGATGTTTTATTTGTAGCGATATCTTATTTTTAACCCTTAAAATGCGTGTGGTAGTTTAGCCTCTTAACACCAGAATTGTAATTCCATTTGGTATGCACTCATTGTGAAACAGCTCAGCACTTTAAGGGTTAAGTTGTTCTTCTGCTTTAAAAAAATATTTTTTGGTCCATTTTCTATTCTTTTTATAAAGCTTATATCAACTCAGTCTGTCTGTCTGTCTGTCTGGTAAAAATTGTGAACATTTTTTTCTCCCACTTCCTTATTCTCGGATCAAATTGAAACTTTGCACATTACAAATTACACTTTGCACATGACAAGACATGAGTTCATAAAAAAATAACCAATCAATTAATTCATAATTGGTGATTAATTACTATGTTTAACATCGAAATAAAGGAATTAAATGCTACTTAATGAGAAATGTGGGTACATATTATTGATTTTATCCACTTATTAAGTTTCGTTCCGTCTCCCACTGTCCAGTCTTGTTCCTTCTCCCACTGTCAAGTCTCGTTCCTTCTCCCACTGTCCAGTCTCGTTCCTTCTCCCACTGTCCAGTCTTGTTCCTTCTCCCACTGTCCAGTCTCGTTCCTTCTCCCACTGTCCAGTCTTGTTCCTTCTCCCACTGTCCAGTCTCGTTCGTTCTCCCACTGTCCAGTCTCGTTCGTTCTCCCTCTGTCCAGTCTCGTTTCTTCTCCCACTGTCCAGTCTCGGATCAAGTCAAAGTTGTGCGTTTTGCGTAATTATTTATAGTCGATGACAACACACCAATCAATCTAACAATCGACCAGTTCATTAATTAGTTCTAATTGATTTATTTTGTTTTATATATAAGAAACGGAGTTATACCCAACCATTTAGAATGCATGTCAGTAATTAGCAGTTCTTTCCCTTAAATAAGCTTTGCTTTTAAAAAAGGTATTCTTTTGTATGTGTGTGTGTTGCTGTTGTTTTCTCCCCTTGCAATTTTTCTTGGTGTTGTTCTTGTTTTCTGAACTCGTAAGTGTGTGAGTGTATGTCTGTCTGTTTGTTTATATTTAGTTGGGGGGAGGGGAATTTACTGATAGCCAGGAAATCAATTGTGTTCAGCGCTCATGAAATGTCAAATCGAGGATGGGTTGCGAAATTCAAATTTTAAATATTCAACGCCCAGACAGTGCGATAGAGCCAAGTTCGAATCTCTCATTTTGAAATATGACAAGGAAAAAAAAAGTTTTTATCAAGAGAAATCTGTTAGCAAAAAAAAAAAAAAGAATTTTTTCAGAGAAAGATGAAAAATTGAAATAAACAAAAATATGCAGAAATAAAAAACCTGTGTAAATGAGAATAAAAAGAACTACAAAGTCTAGTTTCAAAACTGACATGATATTCTATAGTATATAAAAATGTAGAGGCGGGTTGCTAAAGGGTTGACACAGGACAGGCTCCCAACAAGAGGGCCACAGTCTGGGACAGTATGAAATGCCAAACATACAGCAGAGTAGGCAAAAGAGAAACAGAAAAAAAGTAGACAGGCGGAAAGAAAGAAGTCCTGGCCTAGAGACGGGCAGAAAGAAAGAAGTCCTGGCCTAGAGATGGGCAGAAAGAAAGAAGTCCAGACCAAGAGACGGACAGAAAGAAAGAAGTCCTGGCCAAGAGACGGACAGAAAGAAAGAAGTCCTGGCCTAGAGATGGGCAGAAAGTAAGAAGTCCTGGCCTAGAGACAAAGGAGCAGAGAGGAGAGATACTAGAAGACATCCAGACATAGTTGAAAGAATGTGTTCAAAAGACTCTCCTTGTACCAACAATGTCATGAAAGTCTGGTACATTTCGTCTTCAGATTCAACAGATGTGTTAAGAATATCTCTTAAAACGGTGACAACTCGATTTGTGAAATATTACACCAACGTATTAACGCCTGTGACATCCGCCTAGAGGATCCTCCAATTCAGTGGTCGTATTTCTTTTTACCCAGGGTTTTCCCGATCGTCTGGGGCAGTTGACATTTTTTTGTGTCTGTTAAACCTGTTCGACAAGCTAAACAAACAAACAATAACTGACATATTTGAAGCTGATAAATACACAGGCTTTAGGGAACATGTAGTGGTAAACAGCGAGGGAAGTAGGCTTGGGAATTATGATATCTTGACACTTAACCCCTAAGCGTATTTCAGTTTTAAGTCACAAAAGCAAGATGAGTATAGAAAATTGTATGTGGATATAGTTAGCTAGTTAGTAGAAGCAATATCGATAAGGAATACCATTTAGTTTCCTAGTGGCAATGATGAGCAGATATACAATTTAGTTGGCTAGCTGCAATGATGAATAAGCACAAGATTTAGTTAGCTGCAATTAAATTAGAGGAAATAATGAATGGGCATAATATTTAATTAGGTAGGGGTAATTAAGGATGGCCGAAATAATTAGTTAGCTAGGAGCAGTGGTGAGGAGACAAAAACAACTTACCTAGAGGCAATGATGAGGGGGTGTTGTAAACGGTCGTTGACTTATAGCACCAAACTGCTGGTAGACAACTAAACCGCTGTAAGCGTATCATTTTTTAACTTATAAAACTTGAAATTTCTTGAGCAAAACTAAATATAACTTGTATTTCAATATAGACAATTTTAATCTGATATGAAATAAACTTATATTTTTAACAAATCTAACTCACTACAAAAACACGTCTTTACGCTCTGACAACCGAGACAGCTTACGACAGCGCTGCTTATATTGCACCATTCACACTGGATAGCCATCCACCAATCACTAACTTCCTCTCGCCGTCACCATAGAAACACACACCCACACTCAATAGCAGTGGTAAGCATAATATTTAGTTTCTTAGAGGCAATGTTATGTAAGCCCAAAAGCTGCTATCCTAGTGGCTATGTCAACTGGTCATTACACTTAGTGTCCCCATGGGTAATGGAGAGTGGGCACAATATTTAGAGAAGGGACTTCATTACAAAAAATGTCCAAAGTTTTCTTTTAATGTGTATCATGTCGCATATAAATAATTAATATATATTATAATATTAGACGTATTTCAATTTGTTTTCGTATTACTTTTTATGAACAGCTTTCACGTAACTAAAGATGTGATTTAACTTTACATAACATAACTTATATAACTCTACATAGATTAGATGTAGATGTGTACCCAACTGTGTTTGAGTGTTTTATAATTGAATTTACTGTTAACGGACTTCACGCATCGACTGACCTAACAAAATAACTCATGTGCCAGGTTTTCCGAACTTGACTATTTAAAGCCATTTTTTTTTAAATTTTTAAACGCACATTTTCTCTCTTCAATATATAAAAAGAACTAAACTTTAGACCAAGGTTAAGGGGCTTGATCTAAACTTACAACATTCAGTCAGAATTTATCTTAGTAATCAAACTAAGAAGACTAGGTTTGAGGTAAAAAGTGATAAGTGTTCTAACTATAAGTTTATTTCTTCTGATTCTTGGATCATTTGAAACTATCCCAGTTACAAGAGAAATAACCAAAAATATCCTGCTACATTTCTGGCCCGTGTAAAAAGGTGAAGGCCACTTGAATGCGATGTATGCCCTGTGAACGCCATATCTAATCTCATTACATGTTATCGGGCCAATAGATGAACTTCAAAGATTGCTCAGTTTTTTGTTTTGTTTTTGTTGTATGTGTGTTGTATTTTTTTAGATTTTCTATGTAAGCCAGTTATATATAAATGAGATATATGGAAACGTTTGTTCTATTTACACCTGCTATTTGTAATAAGTTTCATGTAAGCAAGTTTTTGTAAGCAAGTAATATGTAATTAACCGATATGTAAGCAAGTCATATGTAAGCACGTCAAATAGCCCATAAACGTCCAAGGGAGCTAACGACTAAAACCCTTGTCATTCCAAGAATCCAGATAAAACTAGAAGTACTCTTTGGTCGTAAAGTTTAATACGAGACCAAAGTCAACGAAAATTCCCGATTTTTAAAGAGGATTTCTTTTGGCTTTTCCTCAAAACTAGGCTCAGGGCGTACAATTGGATATTGGGTTATTAGAAACAAAACTTATGAGTATACCTTGATGTATTCACCACTCCATTGTAACAAAGCTTTCAATTCCTTGGCCCTGGGTTGAAACCTAAACCTCACCAATTAGAGTTAAAGCTTCGACTACGCACCAATAGTTTCTGTTAATCTTAACTACATATCTCCTCAGACTATAGAAGTCACTGTACTGAAGTAGGTATGTAGGTAGTCCTGTCATTGTTGGCGTCCTTTTTATTTAGTAATCGTCATGCTTGAGTGAACATGTCACTAGACCGTATGACCCGAGTGTATGTATGTACGTGGCCTATCCCATGCCGAACATGTCATTTAATCTCTGTCATTTCAATTGCATGTAGAGGGATTAATTGTGTATGTCTCTTTTGAGGGGAGGGGAGACAATGTGCGTGGAGAAACCATATGGGTACTTTGTTTTTATTATTATTATCATTTTACGACTTCTCTAGTTAGTAGAATCATTTTTAGTATCATAGGTTCACTTAATTTTATTCATGTTAATATTGACTTTTTTATTCCTTTAAAATTATTCAATATAATTTAGTTTTTGTCATATAACCATACAGCACAAGATCAGGCACCTTTAAAATTGGCCCACTTTCGCCTGGCATATATTAAAACATATGAATCTTAGATCCATCACGTACTGTGAGAGAGTGTGTCGAATAGTTTCCATAGTAACCATAGACAATTACTTTCAAAATAAGTCCATGTTCAATGCAAGATGTGAGCACATGTGATTTGCACGTGCCTGCAACAGGAAACAATGGACAACAATGATTATGAACCATGAACAATATGGAAATAATGTTTACCATTTTGATACCATGAAAATTTGCTTTGTTTGTCGCACGTGTTTTGGGCACTATTACAGCTTGTAGACAATATTATTGAATAAAAAATGAAATGACTAACATTAGTGTTCAGATGAATCATTGTAATTGAAGTAAACTTACATTTCTTGCTTCACCAGTGCTCAAAATAATAATTTTGCCCTCATAACATCATTGTGTGCTCCTAACATCACTTTGTCATCAAAATATCACTCTCTCATACATACATATATATGGAATGGAAAAGATAACACTCTCTAGTGGCTAGCTTAGTTCTTTACAAAACTTTGTTAGGCGCTTCAGTGCTGTGTCTTATGCAGATAAGTCAAACGGAGGTAACTCTCAAACTCTCAAATAACGAAATCCAATAACACATTCAATTGGCCAAAAAAAAAAAATAGTCGACACGGAAAGCGAATGTTGAAAAAGAAGTTTAATAATAACAAAAGGAACCGTCGAATGTCGTCAAGCTAAAACTGTAAGTCCATAAAACCAGTCTCTCTCTAAAGCCGTCAAAAGTAGTCTGTTTACATTTTTCTATTCTTCTTGAAAATTCTTTTCTTGTTTTTACAAATCACTTCATTGTCTCCAGTCTAAAATTTCTCTTTTTATGAAACAAATAACTAATTCCTAATCGTGCCTCAACAACCTGCATACTGACGTCTGCTTCTGCACGTGCACAACACCCACGTGGCTGCATTTGCATGTGACCCACTTGAAAGAAATCGTCAAAAATTTTAATTAGTTTTCTATGTGCTGACTCCCCCCACCCTTCTCCCAATTACGTCTTGTTGATGTCACTGCGTCTCTTTGGGACATCTGTTAATAGCCTGTGATCGGAATAGTTAGAATAATAATGTTAATACTCTTTACATGTCTAGGATGTTTCTTCAGAATGGAAGATTATTACATTCTAGACAGAGGTGTGGAGACCAACACGTGCGCCCCGGGGCAATGTAAATTACTGGCGCCCACCCCCCATTTCCATGAACATCCCATAGAAATAAAGGCTGCGTGTGGCGCCCCCCTGACAGTGGCGCCCGGTGTATCGTGCCCCCCCCCCATTGCCCCTTCCTACTACATCTCTGATCCTAGTCCCAACCGGCGTATAGTGGAATGAAGGGGTTCTAAATCGGGGCCATAGAGACGACAGTTCAAAGGTCATGCCACACGTCCTTAGCTTAAAAGAACAAAATAAAACGCCTTTGGCTGTAAATCTAGATC
>JADKLZ010058189.1:2593-12699 GCA_021533235.1 Biomphalaria straminea | reverse complement strand
TACCTATGTAATCTATGTGTAGCAACAGACAGAAATAAATCTCTATTGTATGGATTATAGATCTAGACATTAATTATTATAATTTAATAAACATATTTGATATTTTCCCCTCCCTCCCATAGATGCTTAAATATAAATTCTTTTCATGACTCTCTCCCCCTCCCTCCCCCTGCTGCCTGTTTGATAGGTTGTGACACTACATGCTTATTATATAAATTATTGTATACTATACCTCTCCTCACCGCCAGCTCACCTGGGGTGATCCCCTGCAGTGGGCATGGTCTCTGGCTTCAAATTAGCAGCCCTCATTTTTTCTTACATTTGTAAATTATATTCTAGATATATCTTGATCTAGGTCATGTTTATTCATTGAAAAAATCATAGATTTATTAATCCCAATAATATTTCTTATTACGATTTTACCGTTTGCACTATAGGAGAATGTGTTAAATTCATCATTATTGATGAAACACTCCCTTTTTAAAATAACAGCTAACAGTATAAATGTGATTGGAAAGTCTTTCTAAAGATGTTTGGAAGCTTATTTTGATATATCCATCAGCCTACGATCAAATAGGCTCATAATATAGCCTTCATCCCTTATATGGGTATGAATTGCCGGGGGAGGTTAAAACAATAGCTTTACATACATGGTTTCCGAGAATCTCTAAAACTGCCCTCTACTTTGGAAAAGCGGAACAAAAATACAGGAGCTTATCTAAAATTGGACATGCGCAGTCCCGAATTGTCATTTTTAGCTCCAAACATAAAAACAAATGAGTTATAAACAAAAAAGCGACCTGTTTACTGAACAAGAATCGGATGAGGTGTGCCATATACCAGACTCTACTATATATATCTAGATAATCTATAGACTACTATAGAGTATAGATTTAGATCTAGGACTGTAAGTTGATTTAGATGGACATGATTAATGATAATAATAATTATTATTAAATATTAATTATTTAATAAAATTATTATAATTATTATTTTTATTAAATAATGAGGTAGTTCTGGATTCCCCCCGAGTCACATGATAGTTGTGTTTACATCGCGCAGCGTGTTTCGTTTCAGTTAGTTAATACTATTTATAGTGGGAATCTGAAGCGTTTAAAGTCAATATTTAGTAGTTTCACTTTATTCATTAGCTCTAAACTATAATTTGTTAATGACAGGAGAATCTAGAGATACATTTTTTAAATAGTTTCAACTAAAAAAAAAGTTAATCCTTTGATAGGAAGTACCGAAGCGTTGGCCTGTAATCTGCCATACTGAGATCAAGCCGATTTATTGATCTTCAATGACTAATATACACACACAGATCTTAGCACTCGGGTAACAAATCCTAGAAAAAAAAAGTAACACTTTCATCCCCCCTTCCTCTCTGCCTAAATGTAAACACGCTTGAGCTTGAGTAGAACACTAAAAGTTGAACAGCAGACCAGTGTGTATTGGTCAGATAGCTCTCTAGGCCTAGTCTAGTGACAGTGTAGTGTGTAGTCAATATGTCGACTAGTTGTTATAAAAGATGAAAAGACTTCCATGTGTTTTTCCTTGTGCGTAAGGCTTGAGTTGTTTAGCGTACAAATAACACATCTGATAGTCAAGGATAAATCTAGATACTCTTACAGTTACACAGGCCAAATGTGTCTTACCCCGCCCTTTCAATGTTAAATTTGGTTTCTAAGTAATAAAATGGATCTAGATCTATTTCGTCGACGCATTTTTGTAAACTTTAATGTAACATTTTGTATATATAGTATCTCAGTAAATTTCTTAAAAATGATAGAACTTTTAATAAACATAATAATACATCATGATCCAACCCAAATATAATTCTTAATATTATCGATGTGTATATAATGTATTAAGGATTGGAGGAATATGAAATACATAACGTACGTTATAAAATAGCTGAAGTTTATGAAAATAACATTGTTTTAACTGATTTACATATTATCCCATATATATATATATATATGCCTATAAATATATATATATAAAAATATATATTACATATATATATATGCCTAAATAAGTATGTGTGTTTGTGTAGTTTACACCAAACTTTTTTTTTTAAATCTTGCAGAAACCTTTGTAAAAACATCTTCTTCTGTATGTGAATGTATCATCGGCAATGTGTTGACGCTTATCATTACTAAAAAGGAAATATCATTGATAATTTAAACCCATCCTTAAACAGTTCTTGGCCCTTTTGAAAACATTCGTCTAGTTATTTGAACATTCAGGAACTTCATTGATGTACTCTGCAAATTTTAAAATGTTTGTGAATGTAAAAGTTTGTAAAAATAGAGGAGCAACAGCATTGGAAATATAGGAATACAAGAGGATTCTCCTCTTGTTTGCCAGCCATCACGTGACTTTGCTTAAAGTAGGTCAGAAATCCAGAACTACCTCATTATAATAATTTATATTATAATAGACTCTAGATCTAATTAATTATATAGAGTAGGTTCTTATAGCTTGAACACCCATTTTGGGAACTAGGTCAAATTTGTATTTTATTTTTTTATTTGGTGAAGGTTTAACAAAAAAACTGAAAGCAGATTCTTATTCTGCAACTAAAGGACTATAAAAATAGATGTTCCTTTGTATTACTAACAATAGTCAAGATTTTATTTTAAAATAAAGTAGGTCACTCCATGCACCTATTTTGAACGCAGTTTTTGGGCTTTCTCCTCCAGTTGAACAGTGAGCACCGGCATTGAACACCACTATGTAATTACTAATAAATTATGTCTGTGTTACTTAAAAATTATTTAGATTGTAGTAAAAGAAGTAGATTCACTTTTGCAATATGCATTAATAGTATATTTCCTCATAGTCATACTCTCTCTTTCTCTCTGTATATATATATATAATTTAAATACCTGTATAATCTATGTGTAAAAACAGACAGAAATAAATTTAAATAGATAATTTATCTATAAATTATTATAATTTAATAAACATTATATTTTCTCTGTATATTTCTTTTAATTCCCAACCAAGGACCCTCTTCTTCTTTTCACAATTTGGATGTCGTTTTGTTACACCTCGACATCTCCTCCCTCCCATAGGTGCTTATATTTCTTTTCTTAACTCTCCCCTCCCCCTTCCCTCTATTGCCTTTTTGATAGGCTGTGACACTACACGCTTAGTGTATCTATAGGCTGCCCCTCCTCACCTCCTGCTCATCTGGTATAATCATGGGCAGGTCTCTGGCTTCAAATTAGCAGCCCGCACTTTTTCTTTCATTCATAAATTATATATTCTTGATATCTTGATATAGGTCATATTTATTCATTGAAAAAAATCATAGATTTATTAATCCCAATAATATTCCTTATTACGATTTTGATGTGTTCAAAGGCGGAGAATGAGCTGATTTCATTATTATTTGTTTGGACACCCCCTTTTTAAATTTTATTTAACAGCTAACAGTATATATGTGATTGGAATGTCTTTCTAAAGATGTTTGGAAGCTTATTTTGACATGCCCGTCAACCTAAGATCAAATAGGCTCATAATATAGCCTTCATCCCTTATAAGGGTATGAATTGCCCGGGGAGGTTAAAACAACAGCTTTACATACATGGGTACCAAGAATCTTAAAAACTTCCATATTCTTTGAAAAAAACGGAACAAAAATACTGGAACTTATCTAAAATTGGACATGCCCAGTCCCGAAACATCATTTTTAGCTCCAAACATAAAAACAAATGAGTTATAAACAAAAAAAGCGACCCGTTCAAGGCAGGTGAATTCTATGTGGTGTTCAAAGTATAAGGACTTCCTGTAGATCTAGATCTAATAAATAAATAAATCATAATTTATAACTCTTAACTTACTTAATCTTAACTTAAGTTAAATAACTGATTAACTTTTTTATTAATTAAAGTTTTATGATTTCTCTTTATTCTCTTTTACTTTTAATAATATAATAAAATTTAAAGGGTCTTTATTTAATAAGAAATAAACACTTGACTAGTAACTTCACAGAGTAGTAGTCTACTTGTCTTGTGCTGCGACTCTGGGTTGCAGTGAAAGTGAAGTGGTATTATTAGTTTTTTTAAGGTTTACAATTACTGAATTAGTCAATTACAGGATCAGTTTTCAAACAGAATTGTTTTTCTTCTATTGGCAAGTATTGGAGGGTTTTGGGGCCAGGATCTTGTAACATTCTTGTTTGAGCCTCCTGATAGATCTAGATTTAAAGTTGAAAGAATCTTTGAGGGACATAGTCAGCATTCTCTGGTGATGCTCCACTCTACTAGTCCACTAGTGTCTAGGGTGACTAGGCTAGGGCAAGTTTTGCTAGTCCCAACTGTTTGGTTAGCTTTCAGAATATTATTTTTTATCATTCTCATGATTCTGTTGTGTCCAGTTCTGTCTCTTGGATATCGACATTATTAATACTTTTAAATATTGAAATTGAAAGAACAAGTTGCTTTTGATTTTTTTTATTTATGTTTAGTAAGAGAATAAATGGGCAAATGAGTGAGCCTGATCAGCTGTGAAATAATTTTAATGCCTAAATTTAGTCAATTGTAGTCTTTAGAAACCCTGAATCTAGATTCTTTATTATCATCTATATAGACATTCTTCTTCTTCTTCGTTCTCATTATGTTTGAGGGTTCAGATCACTACACCAATATATATGAGATGAACTGCGCAGTGGTTTCCAAATCAGGGAGCTCTCCATATAGTTTTCTTTCTGTTGGGGTGTTTTGGGGCCAGTGTCTAATACGGGCCTCTTGATAAAGAGCGCAGTGTTGGAGGGTGTGTTCAGCATTCTCTGGTGACACTCCACATGGGCAGATGTCACTGGTTCTTCCAATTTTGAGCTTCCGGTACATGTGTTGTTGCATTCTGTTGTGTCTGGTCCTAAGTCGAAAGATTAGATGTTGATCTTGTTGGGATAGCTTCTAATAGTAAGCATCATCTTTCTTGTGATTTGGATGTGTGAGCTCATCCATTTCTCATTTATTTTAATTATAATTAATTTCTTCATTTCTTCTGGGTAGTGTGCAGGGTTTATTTGTGAGTTAGTTCTCCCACTCTTGGCGAGTGTGTCAGCCTTCTCATTTCCTTCTAGTAGCTGGTACCCATTGAATAACAGTTTTTTTGCTCTTGTTGTTGAGTTTTGTAAGTGCTGTTCTGAGGTTTTTAATATAAGAGAAATCAGAGTTTTGCAAGCTTTGGAGGGTTGTTTTCGCATCGGTTAGTAAGACAATCTGACTGCGTGTGGAACTTGGATGATTTGCTAGCATGGTAGCAGCTAGTGTTAATGCTTCCCTTTCTGACTGTGGCTCTCCAGTTGCAATGGATTTTTCTAATTTTTCTCCATCTGGCCATTCAATGAGAATTCCAGCTCCTCCATTTGTGGTGGCTTTAAGGGATGATCCATTGGTGTAAACTCTGATCCACTGATTGTTTTGAAGAAAACAGTTCACTATTTCCTTTAGCTCTGTTGGTCTGTAGTCAGATTTTCTTTTTATCTTTTCCATATGGTCCCTTATAGTAGGAAGAGACTTTCGTCCCAGGGTGGAGATTCATTATGGTGTATCAAGGATTCCAGAGTTACTTTTTTGAGTTGGTGTTTCTTTTTTAGGTTTACAGATTCCTGTATGAAATTGGTCCTTTTGAGATGGTTTTTAGTGCCAGTTTTGTTAATTTTGGTTCTGAGTGGGTGCCTTTCCAAGGTTTCCAATTTGGTGAATTTAGAGAGGATTTTTATTTCTCTTCTTTCATCCAGAGAGATCAGGGCAGCGGTTTCCTCCATAGCTCTTATGGGTGTTGTTTTCATTGCTCCTGTCATTATCCTTAGGCCAATATTTTGAACCTTGTCTATTTTTCTTAGGTTGGTTTGGGGGGCTGAGCCCCATGCTGTGGCACCATATTCTAATACAGGTCTTACGTAACTGGTATAGAAGGTCTTTTTCAGGATGTTGTGGTTAGGTCTCCAATCTGTGCCAGCTAATTTTTTCAAGAGAGATGTTGAAATGGAAGATTTTTTTTTTTAATTATTGTGTTAATTTTATATTGTTTATAATTTTTTTTTATTTACTTTTAACTTTTAACATAACATTAGAAAGCACCTTAAGAATAGAAAAGTAGGTTGCAGGTGAGACATGACTTGGAATGTGGGGAATAAATAATGTCATCATGACTATTAATATTATACTATATAGATAGCCTAGACTACACAAGATCTAGTGGCTTAATAGGATTTATTAAAAGTTAATTTAATTAACAAAAAAACCCACAACTCAATGAATAATGCCAACATAAATCAACAGTTAGACATTGTGGAAGTCACAATCACACTGACCTGAATAAATTAAAATAAATAATATGTTTATTTTTGTATCTTTTATGTACATTTTTCTGCAGAATTTGAAAACATCTTTCTGATTTATATTTCAGATTTCTAATTTACTATAAAATCTACAAAAATGTCACGTTTTAACTGGGCACCAACTGCCTACAAATTACTTAATGGTGTGTTGTGCATCTACAAGCCGGATCAAACTCCTGTTCATATGGTTGTGGAGTCTCTAAGAAGTCGTCTTTGTAAAGGTAAATATGCAACAAAAATAGCTATTTGCTTGCATTTTTAAAAAAGAACTTTTCAATATATATATATATATATATATATATATATAAATATTATTATTCTTTTTAGCAATCACCTTATGGGGAAACCATTATTAGTTGTGCTGCCTGGTCATCAATCCCTGTTATATTTATAATTTAGATCTTAGAAAGGCTTGTCAAAATATTTGTTAAATAGAATCTGTAATTGTTGAGACAGGAGACCTTATATTGTTTCCATACTTCTTTAATCTTCAACTTTCAGTTGCATAATATTTCTGATACTAATTGAAAAATAATATCACTTTTAAATTACTTTTTGCCATGTACTACAAAACCCCAATCTCACATTGAGAACTTAAAATGAATCAATTGATCTTGATCTTATCTTCTTATCTTATATGATACAGGCGTTACTTCAAAAAAGAAGATAATTACTTCCTACGTGTCATGCATATAAACTAATTACCTACATTTTGCCATGTCACTGGTTTTCCTCGCTGGCTTAAGCAGCCCATTCCATGCTCTAATAACACTAGGGAAAAAAGAGCATTTGTACAGATTTTTCCTAGCATATGGAATGAGGAATGTGCCTTTATCTTTCTGTCTTTCTGAGTATTTTATTAAATTTGTTTTTGTGTTTAAAGATTATGGTTCACTGTTTTATGTATAATTACTACTTTACTCTTAAGTCTTCTATCCTGAAGGATTTCTAAATTTAGTGAATGATATCTTAATGTTCTCATAAAGAGTTCATCAGCTGAATTTTTCAGAAGCCAGTAACTACCAGGGGTTCTCACATTTGACAGTAATAATAAACTAACAGCCAAACTGATCTTTTTAAGTGTCAAGGTATCCTTCACAGCTCAGCAGATTACACCAACAGCTCTAAAGAGTTTTGAAGAAAAAACAAATATATGTAGTGTTCTATTTTCACTTGAAAAAATATGGGATATGTGGAGTTTTGTAGATACTGAAACTTGGCTTTTTAAAGTTGCATAAGGATGTAATTAGTGAGCATAGCTGTTATGTGATAACTATTCAGCAAGTAATTTATTTTAATTGTTTCTCTTGTATCTATCTTCCCACTAGTTAAATGTTCTGATTTAACCCTGTTTCATCAAATATTTAGATCTGAATGCTCTTCCATGTTATCAGCATGAAATACTGATGCGGTCTAAAGTAAAAGAGAACTTGAAAGAGAAATCTTTATCACTAAAAGTAGATCCAAGTGGAATTGAAGATTGGTCTGAACACAGGTTGGGTAAGATCAATGGATGTACCTTTTTATAGAAGTCATAAGAGTATTGAATCACATAAGACTTCATATGATTAGACCTGTAATACTCACAAAAATTAGTCGTATAGTATATTTAATCATGTATGGTTCTATCTTGTCATAGAATATACAATTTTTATGCATTACAATACAAATAAGTTTATTCAGAATGAAATTAAATTACAAATGGAATTACAGAATTTGTTTTTTTTTTATTTTGTATTTTTCTTATCACTGTGATCATGAATACATTATCCTCCTATTTAATATTTCTCTTGAAAGTATGTTTATGCAAATGTTAAATGTTTCAGTTTTAGGTGATCGCTATGAGGAAAGTGATATCAAGATACATTTTGTTGATGGTATATCAAAGCACTCAAGTGGTGTATTAGGTAAATGCTTTAAGTCCATAGAGTTATTACTTTTTTATTTCTGATTTGATTAGAAATTGAAGTTATTGTGATTAAAATCTGTTCCAGTGGTACCATTGTTTTTATTATATTTTTTCCTCAATACTAATTTTTAGTTTTGGGGCTTGGCACGTTTGGCCGTGAAAGTGTGGAAATGATTGCAATGTCAAAATATCTAAGAGTAAGTTGTAAATTTAATGAGTTTTTTTAATATATCAAATTATTCAAATCCTAAATAGAAATACATTTTTAAATTTTTTTTTCTTGAAAAATATTTGCTTGAATTCATTTTTATCTTTTAAACAGTGCTCTAAAAGCATTATTAAAGAACTGAAATTCATTGAATCTTTTGTATCTATTTCATGCTATTAGGTCTACCATGTGAAAGGAAGATTTGGTTGGGCCACACATAACTTTTCTCCAAAAGGACGGATACTTCAACGAACCAGTTTCAGTATGTTTTACCTTACTACATAGATGAGAGAAAGGTCTAGCTGAAAAGGGAGCTCAAATCAATGCATTGGAGTATTATACTATTATATTAAAATGGGTCAACACTCACTTAGAACATTATATTTCTAATTCCAATTCTTATTTTTTTATTGTAATTTTTTTTTTTCATTATTATTTTTCCATTTTTAGACAAATGTAAACTAATTCTTGATTTTATTTATACAAGTGTTTAATCTGAAATTGGTCTATTTAGATCTACATAGATCTAGTTCTAATTTAAAAACATCTTTTTTTTCCCTAAAGACTCTAGAATTTTACTATAGATCTATAATCTAGGTCTTAAAGTTTTGATCTTGATTTTAATCATTCTAGATAAATGTAGATAAGGCGCCTGAATCTAGATCCAGATTCTTTAGTTTCAATACTTTTGATCTAGATCTAAATTTTAAATCTTAGACCTTATGTTTGGTGAGCTCCGCTGCTGGGTCGGCTATGGCAGCTTATAATTTTGTCTATCAGTATCATGCCTTAGTTTGCGCTTTGCAATTGCACATCTTGAACTAGCTAAGGTCTAGATTCTAGACGAATTAGTCAAATTAGTGAGACAAAACCTATCTAAAAGTTAAGTCTAAATCAAGACAACCATCTTATGTCTTATGCTGATATTGAGTACATATAGATCAATGGATCTGTAGAATCTAGATCTAGATAAAAAGATTTTATTGACAATTGAAGATTATGAGAAAATTTCATGATCACTAATCTCCTAAGAAGCTTTAGACAAGCTTAGTAGATAATTGACTTAAATCTAGATATTCTAGATGTATTTCTAATCTAAACTACTAATAAGCAATATATTGAGTCTATATATTTAGATTATTCTAGATAATATAATGACAGTATGTTTTAAAATCACAGTGTGGCAGTGACTTGGAATAAGACTTAGGCTTATGCTTAGTGCTAGAGATCCACTTCTTACAATGTCATGTTTGCTAGCAAGATAGTTATACAAGGAAGCCTTATGTTAAACTTAAATTTTTCTCCTAAATATGCCATTCTGTGGCTGTACATTCTCTCCCTCTATAGAATCTCTCCTCATGACTGGGTTATTATTGAATGTCCAGACTGCTTAAACCAGATATGAAAAGCTAGATACCAAGGGCAAGAAAAGAAAGTTGTCAAAGTTTTGTCTCCTACATATACAAACAACAGTGCCTTGCATAGATTGTTGTCAAAGTTTTGTCTCCTACATGTACAAACAGCAGTGCCTTGCATAGATTGTTGTCAAAAGTTTTCTCTCCTACATGTACAAACAGAAGTACCTTGCATAGATTGTTGTCAAAGTTTTCTCTCCTACATGTACA
>JADKLZ010058188.1:0-15547 GCA_021533235.1 Biomphalaria straminea | reverse complement strand
TGTTACACTATCTCAGCCAGTAACTAGTTACACCATTGTTACACTATTTTTTGTTACAGTATTAAGTACTATTAACTCTTAATCAGAGTCTCCCATTATATCTTAAGTGCCATTTAAGTCGATGTCAAACACGAATATGATAATATGTACGTATATCTAGGGAAGATCGATGTATAAGACTCAGCAGTGTTGCCCGAAATACGACACGCCGGGCATATCCTGCTCGTTGCTTTGAGGGCCCTCAGAACTTCAGCTCACAAAACATACTGAAGTCGAAGCCCTTTGGACAAGATCATTTTGGCAGTGAGTGACTAACTTGACTGAAATTTATTCTAGGCCAATAAAAGAGTGTCATTGAAGGATTACAAAATAATTAGCAAAAAACAAAAAAAAAAAACCACCAACAAAACAAAACAATAAAAAAAAAACAAGCTAATGTCAAGACTACTAAATTAATAAATATAACCTTACCTTTGAATTGGGTGACATTTGAACTGCTTTGATCTATACTTCCCATTCAGCTCCTGTATAAGAGATGTTCAAATCAACTCCTGTATAAGAGAGGTTCAAATCAACTCCTGTATAAGAGAGGTTCAAATCAACTCCTGTTGAAAAGTGGTTCAAAGCAACTTCTGTATAGGAGAAGTTAAAATCAATTCCTGATGAAAAGAGGTTTAAATTAATTTTTGTATAAAAGAGTTTCAAATCAACTTTCGTATGAGAGTTTCAAATCAACTTTTCTATACGAGATGTTCAAATCAACTCCAGTATAACTAAGAGTTAGACAAACGTAGATCTGTAACCTATATAAAATTAAGAAAACAATGTCATGTAACAAGAGATGCCAGAATAGACAAATGAACGTCAAATTATAGATCTACACTTAATAGTAATTAAATAGGACTTAACTCCCCTTACCGACTTAACAATGCAATGATCCAAGAACTTTTTTTCTCTTCATTAAAATCCAAACTCTTTTTCTACACCTAGGAAGTAAAAATAGAAAGGGAAAAAGAGCGATTATTGAACTGTTTACTATTAGTGGAGAGAAGTAGGGGGTATGTTGGAGTTTGTTTTTTTTTCTTTCTGAGTGTGTAACCTTTCGTTACCATTCATGACGAAGAGTGCACAATAATGTTTGTTTGGTTTTAGAACAAGTAGGGACAGTTCGGCCTATCTCTCTCTCACTCTGTGCATACAAACAACCGGAAGTAGAGGTTGTAGAAGTTTTAAATAAGTGCCTTTATCTTTGTGTCTTTTTTATATTATTATTACTTTTTTTTTTTAAATTATATTGAAATTCATTGGGCCTCCTTTAGTCATGAAACGACAACGCTTCGGCGAGCCGGACAGAATCAAGTTTCAGGCCGGATGTGGCCTGCGTGCCTTATTTTGGGCATTAGATGGTCTATCCGATTTCCCGAGCGGACGTTTCCACGCAAAGGCGAATTGGAGCTGGAATCCTCATCATATGTAGCTTTCTACCACTTTGTCTTCACATTATGTAAATTTTCTAAACCACTGAAAGATGTTCAAAAAAAGGGGATAAATTCATAACTAGCTTGCTTGTTTTTAATTTTGTTCGAATTTTCGGGTATATCGGAAGTTTTTAATAAGGCTTGTCTTAAATTAAATTATTAAATGTAAAAAAAAACAAGGAGATGATAATTGATTTTCGTAGGGGAGAGATTGAAAATGATATTGTTACTGTAGCTGGAGAGACTATTGAAATAGTGCAAACCTTTAAATACCTTGGTACAATCTTAGACAATAAACTAAATTTTACAGCAAATACTGATTATATCAGCAAAAAAGGAGAGCAAAGATTGCGATTACTAAGAAAACTGTCATCTTTTAATGTTAGCGAAAAGGTCTTAGCTATGTTTTATCACGCTCACATCGGCAATATTTTACATTTTAATATCACTGCCTGGTATGGCAATCTAAGCACTAAGAATAAAAATAAACTCCAGAGAATCCTAAATGCTGCTGGTAAAGTCATTGGCAAAAAGCAAACCCCCCTTGGACAGCTGTTTGATACAAATATCCTTACAAAATCTAAAAAGATTCTAGAAATAAAAAATCACCCTTTGGGACAGAATTTTGTGATTTTACCATCACAAAAGAGATATAAGACACCGATAGCAAAGACAAACAGACACAAAAACTCTTTTGTTCCTCTGGCAATCAAATCATTAAACAGTAACAATCTGATGTAAACTTTTGACATGTAAATTGTGTGTGAGTCTGGTGTGAATGAACATTCTGTTTCTCTTTATAGTTATAATGTTTTGTTTGGTATAATGCACAAATTGTAAGACAAATTTCCTTATGGACAATAAAGATTATTATTATTATTGTTATTGTCACAGATGCTATTATAGATTTATTTATATTTAAAAGCTTGTGTGTAAATTAGTATTAGAAAACCCTAACAGAGCCTCAAGAATTACACAAAAGGTCTAGCCCCTTAACAGAGCCGCAAGTTTAACTCAATGACGTCACAATGATTGTCGCAAGTCTATTGGTTGATTTGAAAATAAATATTCTTTTTAAAAGAGTTAAGTCAGCTGACATAGTACGCGCAAAAGACCAGTCTAAGTTTTGCTTTGGAAGCGATAGGTTCTGTCTCTAGTGTGTTCTATAATAGTATTGAAGAAAGAGCCTTAACATTATATTTTGATTTTTTATATGCACCTTGTACATAAGCTGTACTTAAGTTGTATTTGAATAAAAGTTTCTAGTGTTTTTATTTCTATGAGGAAGTTATCCAATTTGATTCCTAGATCGTCTGTGTTCATAATTGTATCTAGTTCAAGTTAGACTCCCCGGCACCACACTCATTATTCAACATAGAAGAATACAAGTTGTGACATCTAGAACTAATGAGTGTGACAGTTATGATAAAAGAACGAGTATTCTTTCTCTGGCGCAGCCAGGGTCGAGTTTCGTTAAAGGGAAACAAAATTCATTGTAGTCCCTTTATCAGTTTCCACTGAGGAATTTGCTGGTGATGTGGCAGGTCTGCAGCAGTACCGCCCTCTGACAGGCAACGAGAATGTTCCTGGGAATGCCAAGGGCCTTGAAGGTATCTGTGAGGTCAGTTGTTATTATCCCCTCGGTTGATATGACAATGGGGTATATTGTTGTTTTAGAAAGCTTCCATAGACGCTTAATCTCCAAGCCTAGGTTCCCATATTTTCGTTGTTTTTCTAACTCAGTTTTTCATAAGTTGTGAGATAGTGGTACTGCAATGTCGATAATGGTAGCGACTTTTTTCCTTTTTCCTTTTTATCGATGAGCAGCAGATCAGGGCGATTAAAATCAACTGTTTTGTCGGTCAAAATAGGTCTATCCCAGTACAGCAGATAATCAGTAGATTCGAGAACCTCTTGTGGTGAGTATTTGTAATAAGGAGGAGTATCCTTCCCGATCAAATTGTGTGTCAAAGCCAAGTGCTGGTGTATTAGCTTTGCAACTTGGTTATGGCGACCTAAGTAGGCAGATTCCGATAGGGCTGAACATCCTGCTATTATGTGTTCAATTGACTCACCAACATTTCCACATTTTCGGCATTTGTCAACAATATTGAGTTTTAGGATATGTTTCTCGTAATTTTTTGTCCTAATTACTCTGTCCTGTATTGCTGTAACAAAGCCTTCAGTTTCAGGGTAGAGATGACCTGCTTTGAGCCACGCTAAGGAAGCGGTCTTGTCAATGTTGTCCCCATGTAATAAAGCCGGGAATTTTCCGTGGAGTGTTTTTTCTTCCCATTGACAAATCTCATGCCCTGCGTCGTCCAGTCCGATATTAACATCAACATTGTGTAGGTTCAGAGGGGTCGCATCGGAGTCGTACCTGCGTAGGAAGGAAATTAGTTCGTTGCTGGAGGCGTGCAGTTTTGATCGTATTTTTGATACTTGCATCTTACACAGTTTGAAGATGTTCTGCAATCCACGGCCTCCATCCTTTCTGGGCAGGTATAACCTTATGGTGGAGGACTTGGGATGTAGGCATCGAAATTTGGTTAATAATTTCCTCGTGAGCCTGTCAATGTCGTGTAGGTCGGTGTCAGTCCATTTGATGACGCCGAAAGAGTATAGGAGCACTGGGACGGCCCAACTATTTATTGCAGTGATGAGGTTACCGCCAGACAGTTTTGTATTGAGAATTTTATTAATTCTTTGCTTGTATTTACCAAGAAAGTCCTCTTTTAATTTTTTATGGTTTATCTTGGCATTCTGGTTTATCCCAAGATATTTATAAAGGGAGGCAGAGTCAAGTTCCTCGATTCCTTCACATGCAATGTAAGTGTTGGCTGCCTTGCCCTTTATTACGCTTATTATACCGCTATTATTATTATTATTATTATGAGTGATATACACATTATACAACAATAGACACAAAAACCATGTTTGTATAGAATGGCTTGAACACACTGAATGTCTACACAGCACACATCTCTAACGTTATGTGAACGCATGCTTACTGACGAGCTACAAGCACATCAAAACATAAGAACGACATCATCATCATCATCATTGGCCTCCTTCCGTCGTGAAACGACTATGGTTCACCTCGAACACCTTGTTCATAAGTGAGATGAAATCCTGGGCACTGTTTATGGTCGGAACGATGTCGCCCACACAGCAGTTCCCCCCTCTCCACGCAGCTGATGTGACCAAAGGAACGGAATAGCCGATACAGTTTGGGATCAGTTGCGCCGCAGGTTCTTCCAGGCTGTAGCACAGTGTGCAGCAATCTGCCTGTCACCAGCAAGAGGGACTTGTTAGCCTTGGTTGGCTACCCATTTAGGAGAAGGAAAACTGAATCCAAACCTCCGCTGCCTTGCGACTATACCCAAACATGGGTAAGGCTGCGGGAGATAACTCTGACGAAAAATCAGGAGCTGGTGACCATAGACATAAATATAGACTGGCCAATAAGAGAGTTTTATGAAACAAAAATTTGTGCATTGCAATTGTGTGTACTTTATTTTATGTCTATAAATTTTGTTTAATCTCTAAGACTGAAGATCATGCAATTTTTAAATTTTTCATAATTCTGAAATCCGAATACAATAGATATACACGTTTTCAAGTTACATGAAGTTACTTCCCTTTTCCAGTCTATATTTATAAATGACTATGCTGGTGACCCAAAGAACGATAACCGATACAGTAACTCATTTTCATAACAATGAGGAGTGCAGCATTTATCGTGACTACGAAGCCCCAGCTATGACCTATATATTTTGCCCGTCCGTCCTCGGCAGTGTATCCAGATGTGTATCCCGCGGCCTTGGTAAGTGATTTACTGAATAAAAATGTATTCAAAATTGGTATGCATTTTTTCTCCCTCCGAAATCGTATTCTTAAATTCTAACCCTTATAACACTGAGTTCAAGTTGGCAACAGAATAAATTAAGAAGCAGCATCTTTGACCTCATTTATTTATTTCTTTTTCAACATTTCTCCCGATTTTTTTTTCTTTTTATTTTCTAACTTTCTTGTCAAGCTTCCATTATCCATCGTCATCAGATTTATCCATATCAAAAAAGAGAATGACCCATCACCTGCACATGGGCGCCCGCAGGGGGGTGCAAGGGGGTGCACTTGCACCCCCCTGGATTCTCAGTTGCAAAATTCTAGACAATACAATTTTTTGCATCATTAAATCAATTAACTTCTTAGTAGCCACTGAGCAAGTAGTAATTCCACTGTAGTACAATCATATGGATAAGTTAATGATGGAGTTGACTGATCCAGGCTTAATAGGAATAGATGACGACGTGCACCCCTCTAGATTCTAGTAGCCACATTGTTGCAAATTTTATAAAAATTATTTTCTCAGAAGTAGCAATTTAAGAGGTTTTGCTTCCACTGAAGTACAGCTGTAAGGAAAAACTATTGTTTCAATAAACTAGAATATGCTAATCAGGTGTTGATGGCTGACCATGTACGCTTTATTATAGTCTTGCAATTTTTTGACACTATAAAAAAAAGTTTGATATATTCTATTGCACGTAAGTCGTGACAATTTTTTATCTTTTGCACATAATTATACTTATTATTATATTTAGTTAGGGCCTAAAATGGGAGAAATATTTTTTTTTTCTTTGTCTTGGAGAAGAAATCCTTGCTGATTTTATTTCAATACGATAAATGTTAAAAGTTTCTTTGAACAAGAATGAGGAGTGCAGTCATATGTGTAAATGTATTTATGTTATGCGGAGTTAAAGTCGGTTTTAGCGCCAGATAGCAGGTTAAACACGTCCACCAGTTTACGATTGCAGACTATACAAGAAAGCTCTTAATAATAATAACGTTTAATTTATAGAGCACTGTAGGCTCAAGGTACTTTGATAACATTACAAACATAACAAGGTTACAAAGACAGTTTGTGAGAAAAAACAAACTCATTATCAATCCCAGAAGTGGTCCACCCAGGCAGGTAACAAGACAGGTATCAATATTTTCAGAAAGAACATCATAATTAAATTCTTTCAAAGAAAAATGACAGAGAAAAATGGAAAAAGAAGGTTGATAGATCTTGTGTGTTCCAGTAGACCAAAGGATTGGGGTGAAAGTGGATGTGAAGTCAAATATGAACCTGGCCTAACTGATGTCTTATAATGAATATCTAATTGATCTAATTGTTTGTAAGGGTCAATCTCTAAAAAAAAAATTCCTTTTATCAATTGTTTTCCAATGTGACGCCCCCGATGTGTTCCAAATGATAATATGAATATCTACTTATTAATTGTAGTTTTAAATTATGTTCCGCTTATTTACGTATTAAATAGATTTTTTTCTCCTAAAAAAAAGAAAACATTATATTTGGATAGGTGTAATGTTTTGTGTGATGAAACTTAAGTAGCGTAGATATACAAATGTAAAAAATAATAATTTTCTACAAAAAGTCTAAAACCATATGCATAAGCATGTTGAAAATATGGTAAATAATTACCTCCCTTACTAAAGAGCTTCCCGTGTTTGTTACTATTTATAGTGAATAGTGTTGTATTTTATGAAAAAACTAAACTGCTTGCATAAGTGATTTAAAAAATTAGATTTTTCGCTTTTAGAAAAGCAGAATCTAGTCTTGTTTTCCGATGAGCTATTCGTGCGGCGTTATTCAAAATTCGCTGCAGCTTTACTATTTTGTCATCAGAAATACCTGCTACCAAGGCGTTGCAGTAGTCAAGTATGAATGCTATAGCTAGCTTTTTGTTGACTCCGTCGTCAAACTGAGTCAAACATGGTCGGATATGACCTAATCATTGAAGCTGAAGATAACGGCCCTTGCAGAGCTGACATGTGTGGGTCGAAAGATATGCCATGAATGCCATCACATGCCATCGTACTAGGCAAAACGACAATTTGAATTAACGGAGCAAAGGCAGCAGCAAGAAACAAAAATGAAAAAATACGAGCATCAGCATTTGCTGGGTATTCGATGATGATACTGCAGATATCTGAGTTACTTTTCGGTTTGTTTGTTGATGGCGATCGTATTAGAGAACAAGTTATGGTTTTGTTCCTGTTCGGAGAAACATAGTCTGTGTCTGACGTCATTGTCAGCGAATACATTAAGCATAGTCTAGACATGAAAATACTACTCGGCAAAGACTGCAATATCTGCCCCGTGATGACTAGCTTTCAGAATGTGTTAAGGCAAGGATTGGTGAAAAAAGATTCATTTTTACCTTTTAGTGTGAGACACTATGGAGTGAGAAATAAGAAATTAGTCGCAATGTTAATTGCAGTTCGTTGTTAACATTTTCTGTTAAATCGACCGTAGGTAGGCATAGACAGAACGGATAAGCTTAAAAACGTGTAAAGTAAATTGTTTGTTCAAATGTTAAATATTTTATTTAAAACAAATATTTACAGGTCACTTATTATCGTACATTGTGAGGGGGAAAAGGGAAAACTAGTTCCTTTCTTGAATGTTCTCCGTAGACGGAAATTTGCACCCCCCTGGAAAAAATCCTGCGGGCGCCCATGCACCTGCATGAGACACTAGAGACACCTATGTTTCGGTTTATAAATAGAGAATGACCCATCACCTGCATGAGACACTAGAGACACCTATGTTTCGGTTTATAAATAGAGAATGACCCATCACATGCATGAGACACTAGAGACACCTATGTTTCGGTTTATAAATAGATGTGGAAAAACGTCAGTTCATAGCCGTCTGACAGGAATTGAATTTAAAAAAAAATGGAAGGTGTTCACCCAGTTTTTAAAGACAAGTCACTATCGTGAAACACTATAGATGTTATTTATGAGACATGCACTTTTAGTTGAATATTTACATAGTGATTTAGATCGTCGGAATATAAATTTGAGTTTGTATTAATATGCATAAATTTAAAAACATCAAGAAAATAATATACCATTGCTTTTATGATTACCAGGCGTCCGTCAAAAAAGAGGACGTGTCCTTCTTTTTTAGGACGTGTCCTTCTTTTTTAGGACGTGTCCTCCGTCCTGCAGATATTATAGACCCTAGCTAGTGGTCCAAATTAGATGTTGTAGTTTTTACAGAGTATGATTTAATTATATTTTTAATCAATTAAATTTTTGGCCTTGTTTTTTTTTTTAAAGTTCATTGTCTTTTTAAAATATTTATTTTGTTTGTTTTTTTAAAACTATTTTCCGTTGAAAGGCTATGTCTCCCCCCTTTCTATCATGAGATGAACTCCTATTGAAAAATCACACACACACACACACATATATATTGTTACATCTCCAGTGGCGAACGCAAATGTGTTTACGTGTGAGACCCACTGACATGGACAGACGAGGCGGGTCACAGGTCAACGGCTGTACCTGTACCTGTGCTCCGCGCATGACCCGAGCTTGGAAGGACGAGAATGTGTGATCTGAGTGTGTGTTTTGTTACAGTTAGATGTAGTCCAGAGAGAAAGACAGTGACAGTTAGAACTGAGTGTGTGAGGACAATCTTTGAAAATGTAGCTGTACGCGCTGTATTAGATGTTCTGTAGAGTTAGTTAGACAGTTCTATTCTTGTTAAGCATGTGAAGTTAGTGTAGACAAATATTGTGAACTGGCTGTGTTGATGTGTTTATTATTAAATCGCCACTGTTGTTAATGAAGCTCTTGTTAAGTTCTTGTATTAGATGTGCTGTGTTTATGTTAAGCAGTGTGAGCAGAAGGCCTGAGAAGTGAAGTTCGTTACAATATATATATATTTATATATGATTTCTATAAAAAAGACGAACTGGTTGAACTGGTTTAACAAAACCCATCAGTCTAGGCAAGAAAAGAGACGTTATTTCACGAACAACATCGACCTTTGTCTAATTAATGATGTAAACATGTAAGCCTATAAACGGTTAGTTCTACCTGAATGAATGATGGTGCTAACGTGTATAAGTACAGCAAGACGGTATATCCCTCCTGTCATATTTTATCCCTACAAAAGGATTCCATGTAAAAAAAAAATAAACTGTAAGACTTACCTGATGCCTTATTAATAATTTCAGAAAAGGGTTGGATAACAACTTCCATACTCTATTCATGGCTTAGACTCAGAGACACCTTTATTCCTGCTACCATCCTTATCCCAAAACCTATTATTTTCTTTGTTGATGGTCATGCAAGCAATACTCCCCTTAACTAAATGTCTGTACTATGCAGAATTTTTTTTATAGTACTGTATCATATCTACGCAAGCCACCTCGGTACAGCCACTTGGCCAGGCTTTCATTCAGAGTCCTGTGAAAAGCGCTCTGTTGGACTAATGTCCTCAAGAAGCATGATGTATTATAGGGTGCGGAAAAAAATGTATACACACTTTGAACTGTCATAGACAATTTATTTCCCCTTCTACAATGCTAAATTTCTGGACATGGTAAGCTTAATGTCCAATTTAAAAAATAAATGTGATTGATCTGAGAAATGTCTAAACTGGTGGCCTTTAGCATCAATACATTGCTGAGTACGAGTCAACACTGATTCCGTACATTGTACCAAAGTGTCCACTGAGATTTCTGCGCACACCGCTTGAATCTCATTCCTCAGAATGCGTAGCACACTACTAACACTTACATCACTCTCACGTGCCTCTTGCCTTGACGATTTTTTGAGGTGAACGCTGAAACAGTTCCAAGACTCCAATTGTGGACTCATCACTTGCAGTTGTACTAGGTCGCCCTGATCGACCTTTACGCACATCACACACTGTTCCATGAATTCCGAATTTGTCTCGCAGACGTGTAATTGTTAACCTTGAAGGTGGTTCTGTACCATACTCACGTCTCCACTGTCTTCATAGCAACATTCTCAAACTTCCAGTACCACTTAATTATCTGCTTCCGCTCTTCAAAACTCAAACGCAGGTCCACCATGTTGCTTATGCTTATGCTGAAGGCCACTAGTTTAAACATGTCTGATATTAATCACATTTATTTTTCTAATTAGACATGTCCAGAAAGTTAACATTGTAGAATTGTCTATGACAGTTCAAAGTGTGTATACATTTTTTTTGACGCACCCTGATATTTTGACATGACAGGCGATGGGATTAATTTATTAAGTCCTTTGGAGGAGTTTTGAACAGGGGCGTAGCTAGGAATTTTCCATCATTTGGGGGCCCGGGGGGTGCTGGACCTCTTTGAGGGCTCCTGCATTTAACTATATTACATTTTTAATGTAAAAATCACTCATTTGGGGGCCCTCTTCAAGTTGGGGCCCGGGGGGAATTTTCAAATTCTCCCCCCCTCCTCCCCCACCCTAGCTACGCCACTGGTTTTGAAGCAAGTCTGAAGTAAAGTGGCAGTACGCGAGATAGCTGTGAGAAATTATACTTTCAACCCAAACAAAATATTATTTGTGTTTAATATTATGTTAATATCAGCTGCATACACATTTTTAATTAATTTTCGTTAATAAGTTTTCCTTTCTTTTTTTTTCTTTTGGTTTGTGCGTTTAATTATTAATATTATTCCTTTTTTTTACAGTTGAATACAAATTATAATATCAAATATGAAATATCATATAATAATTATAATATAACAAAAAAGAATTAAAGAACAGTGAAAATAGTGACAGTGACTTATGGGTGTCTTAAGCTTTAATAAAAATAAAACTACTGTATAGGAAGTAGTTCAAGTATAATATAAGACTAAAAACGTCATATATGCTTTGTCCCGATATTTTTACCGTGTTCCGCAATTGTGACTTCGTGATAAGTCATGTTCCGTAATTGAGACTGACCCTATCGCAGTTGATTTGAATGTAAAATTTAAATATGCGTTGCAAAACTAAACAAAGCATCTATTTTTTTTATTGGAAAATGGATGGGCAATTTTCAATGTCTAGATACTTTTATTTTTTCCACAGATGAAACAAATTATGGAGCACAAAATTAAAAACTATAAGTAGCAGAAAACTGTTCCGTAATAATAGGCTTGTCTTCGAATCCGAAGATTAGTGAGGAATGCAGTGTTTCCCGTGGCTGTGCAGTCCCAGCTGTGACCTACATATTTTGCCACATCCAGGGCAAGCAAAACCATTGTCCGCAGGTGGTCGGTTTAGATTTTCTTTTCGTCGTCTGCGTTTGTCCTCGGCGGCAGATTTTCTTTTGGTCTCAAATGTGTATCCCGCGGCCTTCGTGAGTGACCTCCAGCTGTCTCGTTCCGACGCCGCATGCAGCCAGGTGCTCTCTTCTATGTCAGCCAAGCAAAGTTGACGCCTAAGCTGGTCTTTGAAGCGTTTCCGTGGGGCGCCTCTGTTACGTCGACCACCTTTTAGCTCACCAAAAAAGACTGCTTTTGGCATACGTTCGTCTCCCATACGGGATACGTGCCCTGCCCAGCGTAGCTGTCGGACCATAATAAGTCCCTCTATGCTGTCCATACCGGCGTTCGCAAAGACATCGCTGTTTGTAGTGCGGTTCCGTAATAGTGACTTAACTATAACTTTTATTTAAAAAAAACCCAGCTTATCAATATTTCCTTTATTCTGTACACCAGATAAGATAAGATAATTTTTTAATTGATCCAATCAAATGGAAATTCAGTTTGATTACAATTGACACCCCAGCGTAACTACTGTACAAAAATAATATTGATGAAAAATTCGAACAACATTCACACACGAAACACATACACATTCACAACCAGCACTTAATGAATTAGACTTCTATGTGCTTCTCGATGACGACAGCTGACCTCGTAACACTCTGACCGAAAGTGGGACAAAGGAGTTTTTAAATCTTTCAGTTTTAGTCCTAATGGAAAGGAGACGACCACTTCTCTCAAATCTTATGTAACAGTGGTTTAATGGGTGCAAGTTGTCTGTTAAGAATCGTGAGTGTTTTGGAAAGCCATCTTTCATGAAAATACTCTTCAAGAAATGGTAGCTGTGTTTGAGTGATTAAAGAAGCATTTTAAATTAGTCTATTTAGTCTAAGAATTTGTGCCAGTGAAGTGAATGATACACCAAGAGGCTTGCTATTTATAGTCTTCTAGTGTGAATGAAAATCTCCAATAAAATTACATCTATGGCCACCGTCAGTCGCGAAGCGACTATGGATCATCTCATTTCCATGAGATGAATGCCTGGGCATAAGCTGTGGTCGGAACGATGTCGCCCACACATCAGTTCCCCCCTCTCCACGCAGCTGATGTATCCAAAGGAACGGCAGTGCCGATACAGTTTGGGGTCAGCAGCGTCGCAGGTTCTGCCAGAATGTAGCACTGGGTGCTGCAAACTGCCTTAGGGTCGCCAGCTCCTGATTTTTCCTCAGGGTTGACTCCCGAAGCCTTTCCCTTGATTGGGTATAACTGCAAGGCAGCAGAGGTTTGAATTCAGAGTTTTCCTTCTCCTAGGTGGGTAGCCAGCCATGGCTAACGAGCCCCTCCTGCCCGAAGCTTACTGGTTAAGGCGCCAGTTACTCGCCTGTGCCCCTTCTCCTGTTAGTAAGAACAGTTCCGCCGGACTCAATATCTGAGCCACACGTGAAGGCCGGGAGTTGGACTGGTTGTCAGAGGCTATTTGAGACGCATGCCATTAGGAAGCATTTTATAGGTAGTGGAGTGCTTACATCCATTACCACTTCCGGCAATGACAAACTTGCGGAACCAATAAAACTACATAGACATAAAAAATATATATGTGTCTATGGTTTACTAGCATCTAAGTCATAAAAACTTCAGTAGATAAATATAACGTAGATATAATCAAGTTTTCTTTTATAGTTAGTTCAGTGAGTCCAGTTGAGTACATAGTCATTATTTATATATTTATTTATTTATTTATGTGGCATTTTAGGTCTGGAGAGATGATCTTTTCCCTTTGCAACTTCTTGTGTGGCTAAAGAGGCCAGTCCTTGATACACAGCTGCGGTTGCAGGTTGGGCATATAAAATCACCAGGCGCAGCTGCATTTTCAGCCTTCTTTCCGCTTCTGTTGTGTATGGCATCTGCAATCCGAGACCCTTCTCTTATGCTGTCTCTCCATGTGGATCTATCCAGTGCTACTTTTAACCAGCTTCAAGTGTTGATTTTAAATAGCTTCAGGTCGCGTTTGCATACATCAGTATACTGTAAAAGTGGGCGACCAGCGGCTCTCCTACCTTCAATTAGATCGCCGTACCTTGTGGTAGTCTACCTACTGGCATTCTGCGAACGTGGCCGAGACATTACTAATAATGAAATATGTATTAATGTATTAATAATAATATGTATTAATTCTTGTAACCGAAAGGTCTACGTGACATTAGTTTTTTTTTTTTGTTTTTTTTTGTTTTAATTCCATAGCAAAATCCCAAATTTAAAAATAGAACATAAGAGTTTATCTTCCCTGATAAATGGAGACTAAACTTTGGTACATGAAACTAGGTCACGCATGGGACAGACACTTTGATTTCCTTGTTACGTCAACTGCTAAATTCAAAACAAAGAAGAAAACGAAATTTTGGGATAAAGCTGATATTAGTTCTGTGCTGTCTGTCTATCACGTTTAGATCTCAACAAGAAAAAAAAAAAAGCGGCGACCTTTAAAGGGGGACTAAATCAGCTTATACCACCTCTTCAGTCAAGTACAATTTTTCTCTTGTTCGAGATACCAAACAAAATAATTAATTACCAATAGTTTTTTTATTTTATATATATATATTTTTTTAAATTGATTCTTGTAAATAATTGTGCGATATTTCAGCTTAATCCGAGATTGGTTATGGAAGAAATAACAGACAGACATACAGACAGAGTTGATAGAAGCTTTGTACAAACTATGCCCCAGACGGATCAGAGATTTTGATTACATAAACATTCAGTACAACTAAATGATTTCTTTAAAAAAAAATGATTTCTTAAATTTTAAAACATAATTGCTGTGATTTCTTCGACTGGAGTCAGAAATATAAAGCGTATAAAAGAATACTAGATCAAGAGATTTAGATTTGAGTGTTTCTCAGCCTCTTCTGTCCAAGCCAAACCCCACGCTAGCGAAAAAGTATTCATTATAGTGAAAGCCATTGACACGTATATACACAGTGGCGTAGCTAGGAATTCATCATTTGGGGGCCCGGGGGTTTTGACTTCTTTGGGGCCCCTGAATTTTGCGTAACATTTAATATTCAATGTAAAAACACTAATTTGGGGGCCCCTCTGAGGTGGGAGCCCGGGGGATTTTCAAAGTCTCCCCCCTCCCTCCCCCCCCCGCCCTAGCTACGCCTCTGTATATACAATGGTTGAATGACACCGTCATTTAGATTTAGTCATTGAAGACGATTGGTATCGACTCTTCCCAAGGGGAACAACCCTTCTTTCGTTTGTGTCTTTGCTTTTATCTGAGGAACAGAAAGGAAGAAGGAAATTTTCCGGCAGAAAAAGGAAATACGCGTAGGTTCAGTGGCGTAGCAAGGTGCTCATGGGCCCGGGTTCAAAAATATGATGGTGGACCACCTCCATTACATGTGTATATGAAAAACAAATCCAGTCATCATGTATGCATTAGCAGGTTATTAAAAACACGAATGCTACGTAAAATGAAAAGAGAATCTGATACATATTGTTTATATTTGTAAGGGCCCGTGTGGGCCCCTACTGGTCATGGGACCGGGATCATTGGGCCAATTTGTGCCAAAGAGGCTACGTCACTGAGTAGGTTCCCGGAACATGAAAATAATCTTAGGTGCACGATGAGAATCATTAGATTGACACTTGGACACTCGTAAGCCTGGGGCTTTTTTAAATGAACAATTGTAATTTAGGGCTATAAAATGACAGACCCGCTTCGCGTGTAGGATCTATTTAGAGTTTAATAAAGATTGGGGGGTGGGGTATTTTTGTCTGTCCACGAGGCCATCTATTAGGCCTACACTTTCTCGGCTCAGTGCTTCCACGAGATTAGAGCTCAGCTACAACACTTAACATAAACCTCTCTCATACACTCATGACAAAAACTAAAAGAAAATGTTTATACGGAACATCTTACCTCGGGACAAGTTAACATCAGCTCTTTAATAATACTAGAATCTAGATCTAGAATAAAAAATGTGGCTCAAC
>JADKLZ010058181.1:13653-34135 GCA_021533235.1 Biomphalaria straminea | reverse complement strand
GAAGACAAGTCTTATTATTATCATTAATCTACGGACTAGAAGACAAGTCTTATTATTATCATTAATCTTCGGACTCGAAGACAAGTCTTATTATTATCATTATTATTCGGACTAGAGGACAAACTTAATTATACTGTATAATCTTTTTTTTATTGCATGTACTTATAAACATCAATATATTGTTTTAAGATTCTTCATAATATTTTTCGAATATTTTTCGAAACATTCTTTAATATATGAAAAAAACTTCATGATTCTATTTGTTCCTTCAAAAAAGATATAGTTTAATTATGAACGACTGAGAATTAGATGAAGTCTACTTTTTTTTTTATTTCATTTCTTTTATGAATATACTTATGAATACACCTATGTAAAAATTAAAAATAAATGCAATCAAAGGACAAGTAAACTAAAACAGTGCAATGTTTTATATAAATGATTTAATCATGTAAAAAAAATATTTTTTTTTTACAAATGCATTTATATACAGTAAGCCAACCATTTGATAAAAATAAAAATGTTATAAATAAATTCATGTGTATTAAATTAGAAGAAGGGATAGTAACAAGAAACGCTTTCTCTGTCTTGTAAATATAAATGTAATATGTTATTGGATACTATATCACATTAAGTTAAACTAGATATCTCATATAATAAATTATTTTTTTTAGAATAAACTTATGTAAAAAAAAAATGCATCGGAATATTAAATATCTAATATATGTGAGATTTTCGAAAGAGCTGAGCCGAGGGCTCTTCGTACTCTTAGCGCATTAGCATTCTTGCACAAACCGCTCTATCTGGAATCGGCCCAAGTCTCTATATATACATATATATCTTTGCTATTCCTAATTTGTCTGACACTCCAGGCGCATGTACTAGAAGATATGGCCGAATGCCAAGCACACAGGGAACCACCGCCACCTTCTTAGGTTTTACCAAGCTAACCATGCAGTCCCTTGAGGAACGGCGTACATATTATTGACAGCAACGCGGAAGCTCTCTTTCAACTCGGCATTCCTTTAGACCAGTGATTCCCAAAGTGGTCCATATGGACCCCCAAGGGTCCACGAGGACTTACAAGGGGTCTACGAAAGTGAAAAAAAGAATTGGAGGTCCATGACATGCAAATGGGGGTCTACGAGAGTGGATCTCATTTAAGAAGGAATTGAGTTTAATATAAATCTCACATTAATGGAATCACCTATTATATCATACAAATATACATTGTTTATACTCTATTATAGCTAGGCCATTAAATTTTTTAAATATTACTGGAATGAAAAAACATATTTTAAATTTTAATATCTCATTTAAACAGCTTAATCTGGTCTAGAGATAACTAATATTTAACATTGCTGAATCTAAATATGAAATAGACGGTGGTGTTCATTTCTAAAAAAAAAATCTTCTTTTCTAGTCGAACTTATATTGCCTATGTGCTTTTTTATTTAACAACATTTCCACCATGAAACCACCTTAGTTGGAGGATAGTTGGAGACAAAGCCACCCTGATAAGATTTGAAAAACTATTGAACACTCCATGATAAAGTTGAGAAAAGATCTACGATTGACAAAATATTTGCTTTCAAATTTTAAGGAAATTATAATGGTTTGCTGTGTCACAAAATATCTTGTGGAATTATGAAAACGACATACAATTGGCGAAAAAATGAATGATTTAGCCAGCCGCTAAAGTTTTTAAAACTATTTTGTACACAAACCTGCATCTGATATTTGCTAAGAATTCTTCTAAGCAACAAATAGTTCAAAGGTCTATAGATGAACCGAGTTGTGCCTGTAATGGAGCATTTTTCGGGCACATGTTCGTTTATTTATGGAAAAAGAAATTCACGACGAAATTTCTTTTTGTGAAAACTGATAATTGACAATAAAGTCGAACACATTTGATGTTTTGAAGGAATCGTTCGAAGAAAAAGCAAACCCTGTTACTATTATATCAGTAGCAACTTATGGAGCACCTTTCATGGTTGAGTAAGACTACGGATAGTGCACCTGGGTGTTTATAATACACTAAGTAACTAAAAAGTAGTAGATCTAGATTGCAAGAATATCTACAATTTGTTATCAACGCTAAATGCACAATGCTCAAATGTGAAGAGAAAATGAAAAGAACATTCATCAGTTGAATCACAAAGCACTAGTAGTGCGTGATGTAGGTGTGAAAAATTGTTTTATTTAATTTAATAACTATATTTGAATTTATTGTAAAAAAAATAATTGAACTTAAAATGTAGGTTTAAATTACTTTTTCACTCCTCTCGTCATTAGTTGGAAATTATTCAAACAAAGTGTAATTTGAAATTGATGAATTTTTTTAAAAATGCAATATAACTTAAGCAGGGGGTCCACGGAAAACCAAAAAACATTTCAAGGGGTCCACGAGACAAAAAAGTTTGGGAACCACTGCTTTAGACACTCCCACGGGAGTTTTGTTTCGCTATTCATTTAGCCTCATCGCTTTCTCTAGCAATAGTTTCTATACGAGAGTCATGTACAGACAAAATAGCATAGCCAAGTTTTCTCAAATCCTGACACTATTGTCGAATCCCTGAGTACATAATAATGCCAGACAGAATGCCAGATACTGAAGTCCTTCAAAGAGCTGGTTTGAAAAGCATCCACACAATCCTGATGCAGTCCCAGCTGCGATGGGCAGGACACGTGTGCAGGATGGAGGACCACCGCATCCCAAAACGTCTCATGTATGGCCAATTAAGAGAAGGCAAGCGCTCGCAAGGTGGTCAAAAAAAGCGCTACAAAGACACCCTCAAAGCTTCTCTAGAGTTCAACATTGACCCCGGCACCTGGGAGACAGAGGCACATGACAGAGTATCATGGCGCCGCGCTGTGAGATCCGGCGCACAGGTTGCTGAGGAAAAAAGAACAACGCTTGCGAAAGAAAAACGCCAGAGAAGGAAAGCAAAGCAAACGACACTAGCTCCAGCTGGAATTACCTGCCCAGAGTGCGGCCGAACATTCCGGGCTCGCATAGGTCTCACCAGCCACATGAGGAGGCACAAAACCCCAGTGCAAAGCCCTCAGCCCACTGGATGACAAAGTGGTCATCATCGAACCACGATGGACGAACTATAATATAATAAACATAATAATAAGAAGAAGACGTGAGAAGATGTTTTATAAATGTGTATCACATACTTAATACAATTTCATAACAAAGTTAAATTAAAACCTTTTTTTCGACTATTTAATTTATATGCCAGCTAAGCTGAGCTCACACACAAATAGGAAGTACCTAAACTTTGTTGCGAAATGAAATGAAAGAAAAGTTTGTATTGTTTACATCAAATGTTACTATATTTTTACTTGCTGAATAACAATTTGTTCAGAGTCAGCAATTTGATTATAGGCACTTTAAAGATTCTTTCACAAATGTAATGTCATTACGTTATAATATTTACACTATACGGTACTATTGTATGCATTTATTTAAATAGACATTAATAAGTATTAATTATTAACATTGTAAGCATGCGTCATGTGGTTAGTGAAAAACTTGTAATATCAAATATCTATATGTATATACATAAACTAGTGAAAACAAAACTAGAAGGCTTTTTCCAAGATGTGCAAAATGGATAACTTCATTTGGACCCTGTAGAATTGTTAAGTTTCAGCATACCACATGTAGAGAGCAAGCAATTTCAGCGAATGAAAACAAGAGAATAATGAGCAAGGATAGCAATATCTTTTTAGAAGATAATGCTACTGATAGATGGCATATTATTTATTTCGGCAACGAGTGTTAATACATTGGTCTCCTGTTGCACAAGGTTCTTAATCTCATTTTGTTTTGAAAGAAGGGCTTCAACATTTCAGGCTAGCCGGAGAATGTTGCTCACTTGGGGTTGACTTTAGAAGAGGCCTCTAACACTCCTAGCGAAACTTAGATCAGTCATGTATTAAATTTGTAATAGATCTAGACCAGTGGTGCCCAAAATACGGCATGCGGACCAGATCCGGCCCGCGACGTGTTTTCATTCGGCCCGCCGAAACGTCGGCACAAAGTCTAAAACTCCCCCTTCCAAATAAAGAAAAAACAGGTTGAAAAAATGTATTTTAATCTACGTTTAGGCCCTTCACATTTTCTCTGATGGATTGATACCATGATCTTTAACATATGTGTATTTATATAAATAAGACGGTACAATTTACCAGGAAAAGTAAACATATCTATACTTATTGTTGAAAATGATGATAAGCCAAAATATTTGTTTTGTAATGAAAACGGGGCTGTTTAATAAAATAACCACATAAAAAAACGGCATTTTAAAATCAATATCAATTTTTGGTTTAAGTCGCGAATGAAAGATCGTTAAATAACAACTAGAGATTAAAGGATCCATGGGAATATTTACCAAAACGAGACCACAAAATGAGTTGGTGGTAGAGCTACCTACACTGTTTCTCACAATTAAGTAGAGAAATGAAACTATTTTGTGACGCATAAAAGATAATTGTCAAATAACATACTAATTATAAAATCCGTAGGTTTCTACCAAAATAGTTTCAGAACAATTTCATTTCGTTTTTGTAACTTTTCGGTCATGTGGCCCGCATTGTGAGTGTATGAAATTAAAATGGCCCGCAGGTCGAATTAGTTTGGGCATCACTGATCCAGACTAATAATAATAAATTATTGCGACTATAAATATTTTGTATTGGTGTAAAAAGGGAGGGAGAGAAGAAAGGGGGTAAATGGATTAACATCACCATGATCGATGGTTAGATGCATCAAACAAAAATCTGATCCATCATGGCTCAAAACTTCTACAATGAGACTACTTTTACACTACATCGTTCGAGTACAATTTCTTTCCTTTGTTTGATATCAAACCGAAAAATAATGAATATCAATAGTTATTTTTTTTTAAAATTCTTCTTTAGTTAGGTACAAGAAATAATCGAACGAAATTCTAATTTGATCCGAGATTGAGAGTGGGAGAAATACGTGCAGTTTTATTTATTTTTTATTACCAGAGGGACGAGCTGTGTAAAAATGTGAAAGTAGCCTATATCTTTAAGTTATTTTTTTTCTAAAAAGACTTTAAAAAATAAACAATACAAATTTTAAAAAATAACACTTTAACATATATTTGATAAAGGATGCGATATGGAAAAATATTTTAAATAATGTTCGAAGATTTGGATATATGACTTAATTTACATCTTTTTCTTTTCCTTTTCCAACGCATAGTTCTATCTTTTTCTATATTTAGCCTACTGGCATTCCCGCTACCTAATGTGTAGGATTTCCCGAAACAACATAAAAGGAGAAAAAAAAAGCTACTAGAAAATGGCGCGAACTCGCGAACTCTCTTAAAACAAGTAAACAAATGCATTACGATATATGTATCAAAGAATGTAATTTAAACATGGGTGTAGCCAAAATTTATTTTTTGGGGGTTGTGGTCTGGGGTCAGATGGAAATTTTTTCTCCCCCCCCCCTTTTATATATAACTACGATACTCTCCATAAGTGGCGTCACTAGGCAGGTGCGGGGGGTGCGGTCCGCACCGGGTAACACCCGTAAGGGGGTGACACCCGAGTGGAAAAAATGCTTTTTTTCCAAAAAATTATAAAAAAATAAATAAATACCAACTTTAAAATGTGACAGAAGCAGGATCATAAAGCATACTATGGTTGAATAAAATTATTCTTAATGGGGAAAAATCAATAGCAGGATTTTCTTCTGTGATAAATGGTGGACATGTCCACAATGAGAAGCTCGCGTGTAGAAGTGAAGAACATATATCAGGTTTTAAAATTTGGAACAATTAGTCAGCCGGACTTAGGCTACATAAAAACAATTGTCTGGCAAGTCATTGCTATGATTGACGTATAGACGAGAAAACATGAACTTCTTGCACTTATATTATCGCATTGTTTCTAGCAAAACAAAAGTTGGTATATGGTGGCGAATAGAAGAAAACGTTTCATAAATATTGGATTTTTTTCTTGGGATTATGGAAATGTCATCCAAATATAACCCAGTGCTGAAATAATAACGTATAAGATTGCAAGGGAGCGATGCAAAAATAATAAAAGTTACTTTCCAATATTGTACCAAAACTCAGAGAGTTTATACATGTTTTAGCAAACCACTTAAGGGATATACTTTTCTGAGACATAAATGTTGCAAAGTACTCTGGTATCCTAAATTACAGCACACTAAAGATAGTTGTAAGATATATTAACAGTAGCAATGGCAATGTTCAAATGACTGAAACATTAAAGTGGACCAAAAGCTGATGGTAGCGGTTCTGATAATTTAGAAACGCCTGGAAAGAGATTGATATTAGCTCATGGACATGGTATTGCAGCTACATCGTCAAAAATTCACAAAGGAATGCAGACAGTATTAATGAACAACAGAAAAGTAACTTGAATCGATGTGCACACCATTTATTTTAGCTATTTGGTCAAAATTTTTAATCAGAACATGATTCTAACATATATTTTTCTCGTTTATTCGAGAAAAAAAAGTTTTCTTTCTTTGCCTCGTTTACCTATTGAGCGAATATTTTAATTAATGATAGAGTGTCATATGAACAACTAGCTGGTGTGCTCATCGTGTTGCTGTTAGACCCATGAAAGAAAATGTTTATGAAAGTGTGAGGGGCGAAAATCTTTGCCGTCGCTCTAAAAATACAAATACTAGAGGAGCAGCGCAAGACAGCTGTCTGTGAATACATATATACCTTTCATTGTTTGACTTTCTTGTTGGCAGATGTCCTGAGGGACAAGGTAACAAAATACAAAAGTACCTTCAAATAAAGGTGTTAATTATTGGAAATACATTTACTCAACGAAATGTGTGACAAGTAAGCTCAAAATGAGATAACTTTAGTCAAATCAAACTAGCATGTTATTGCAACAGAAAAAAATAAGTTTTAACGATAAGAAAATCTCAGGAAAGTAATCTTAAGAAGCCGGATTTACTATTCAAATAAAGAACAAGAGGTTAATGCTGAGTGCATCAATCTCTTTTATACTGAGCCAGACGACTAGATATGTGAACTAGAAGACATCTACAGGCAGCAAAGTCTTGAAGGATGTAACGAATCTCTACCAACCTTATATTTAAGACTTTAACTGCTTCTTGACAAATTAATGCCTACGTGGTATATGGCATGCCTACGTGGCGTAATGTGAAAGAACCTTTTTAAAACTAAAGTTAATTAACAACTTTTAATAACTTTTGAAAAACGAATTTCAAATCGAGCAATTCAATCCGTTGAAAACGAAATCGCAAAACATATTGAGTTTAAATGTATTTATAAGTTTTCTAATTTAAAATCCTGAAATTACAGTTTTTGATTTTCTAAAGTTATTGCAGAGTTTTATATGTTACGATAAAAAAATTCTTTTAAGTTTTTGTAGCGATCTATATACATTTTTAAAAGTTGCATTTTTTTTAAAGTAGTTGTCCTCAGGAAACTAGCACTATAATGTTCATAAGATTCCATTAGGAGCTCTTGAAGTCTACTAATGAAAATGTGTTCAGCTGATGTTTAATTTGTTTCTAATTTAAAATCTTAGATCTATATCTATGTAATAATTAAGATAAAATGTCAGCGACAAAAGAAAATAAATAAAAACATTAAAATGCTATTGACCTTTAACTTTGTGTAACAGCAATCAACGAACTGTATTATTGCGCAAAAAAGAACAAACCAACGATAGTTTTAATTGGGAAGAAAAAGTGAAACGCTGGTGGGGGGAGGGGTGACACCCTGATCTTACCGCACCGGGTGGCCCCCATCCTAGTGACGCCTCTGCTCTCCATGGCTACGCCCATGAATTTAGAGTAATCTAGTCAAGCTTGGTATTTAAAGACTTTTTCTTTTGCTTATTATGACGACACGATTTATGCTCAATAAGTACTAGTAAATCGAAATAAAAATACACCATTTAGGCTTAACAATTTATAGGATATAATATTGTGTAAACTTCATCTACTGATGATTAACTGAGGTAACATGCGGGCGCTATACATCTCACAATTATACAAATTAAAGTTGGTTGGACTCAAGAAAACATTTCAAATACCGACAATAATACCTGTCTTCGCCAAGTTTCGAACGCGGAACCCCGCATTTCGGTCAAAAACCTATCAATATAAATAAAAAATAGGATCATAGCGTATTGAGAAAGCTAAAAGCATGAAAATGCGCTAAACAAAAACAATTGGTAACAAAAAATATTTTTAATGCGCAGGTTTATTATAGTTAATTTCGTTTAACTTTAAACCCTGTAGTGTAAGATTCATAATTTTATGTTTTCTGGCAAAAATTTATTTGCCTATATTTTCCTTTTTTTCTGGTTGTGTGCTAAGAAAATCAGATCTATATTGAATAATGATTCATTTTAATAAATGTAATACTATTTTTTTCTGTGCTAATCCCATAGCCAAAATATGCATGAAAATATTCTCTATATTCCTAAAATTACTTAAATATACGAAATTAATGTACATCTTTAATAATTAATTAATCATAAACTTTAAAAAAAAAGAAAAACAATTCATCGAGTATGTTTATCTTTACGTGTTGTATGGCATTATACGAAACATGAACGAATACAGTCGAAGTGTTCCTTTTCCTGGAAAACGAACGGGAAAACTGGTAATTATCGGTAGAAAAAGGCGGCAAAGTACTAGATCTAAAGGTAACAAATATTTGTAAATGTTTACCGGGTAAAAAAGAGATTGATATCTAAGGCTAGATCTAGATGTAGAAAGTATTTAATTAATATTTCATGATTTAGAATTTTTAAAAAATATAATGTAGATCAAGATTTTAAATCTAGATCTAGATACCAAATCTATGTAAAGCTAGTGCTTAATTTGAAAAAAAAATTAAAATAAATCTAGATGTAATTATTAGATCACATCTTAACGTCGTAACTATAACTTGACATTCTAGATTCTAGATCTATTTACTTTAGACTTTAGACCTACATTATATATCTAGATGTAATATTAATTTTAGTTGTAAATTTAGATATAGATAAAATCAACGATCTATTATCTAGAGTCTAGATTATTCATTTTCTTAAGTCTAGTTAAGTTTTTGTAGTGCTATAAAATAATACCATTTCAAATTATTAGGCAATCATATTATTTTTTAAACTATTTTTTTATATTAATTTAGAATAATTTGTGCTGGGTAATACATTAGTAATGTTTTAGATGTCAAAATAAATATCAGTTTATACCCAACAACTAAAGTATCTTATTCAATGTTTAGGATAAAAAAAAATGTCAGGAAGAAGAATTTTGCCCAGTAACTTCGTGTTTTACGGAAGTAAGTAATTTAGCTTTTTTGCCAACTTCTAACAACTAAGAACTAACACTGTTGAGAGGTTAGTCTTTCAAATGTCTCAATTAATATATCATTAGATGGCCAGGACAATAAGTCACGTTGGAAAAGAGGAAATAAAATAGGGTGTGGAGGCTACGGCAAAGTGTACAAAGCGACTATAGACTTGCCTCACAAGCCTTTAACCATAGCTGTGAAAACAATTAAGACTGACAATAAAGAAAATGAAAAACTCAAGGTATATTGTTCTCTATGTATCTAGGTTATTTTAAAGCATTAATACAATTTTATGTATTTTATTTATGTAATGCTAGTTTTTTTATGTTTTTTTTTTCTCCAGTTGTCTGCATTAGCGGAAATAAAAGCTCTTAAGAGATTAGACCACGAACGCATAGTATCGTATTTAGGATTTTTGGAATTGGAAGATAAAAGCTTCATTTTTATGGAATATGTAGAAGAAGTAAGTGTATGCAAATGTTCTTGTGTAAGACTTTTCAACACATATACGATTCCAAATATATTTATGTTTATAAACTACCAAAATTACTTAACGGATTCCCCCGATGGTTTTCTCCCATGTTATTTATTGTTTATTTGTCCAAAAATTCTGCCATTTAAAAAAAAAAAAATCTCACACTATAATTATACAAACTTGAACGCTCCCCCATACATTCCTTTGGCCAGCAAGGTATATTATCCACTAAGCCAAATTGGACCAGCCCTTATTACTTCTCCACACCATAACCACAGCTCTCCTCCTTATCATTTTATTAGCACTGACTTTTCTTTCTTATGCTTTTCAGTATTTATTCGAAATATTTCGTTTACTATTCTTTAATTGGAATATTCTATAATATTTTTGTATGGACCCTCACATAATACTTTGGCTGAACCCTCCCACTTTTATTTTTCTCAACTTTCAATAAAAAATACTAAAAATATTAAAACCCTTGTTTGACCAGTGTTGATTAGTATATATTACGTCTAACTGGAACCTCCCATTTTAAATCACAATTCCAAATACACTTCTGGCTTGTGAACTCATAATTTTTTTTTTCGCCCCACTCCTTTAGTCGCCCTGCCTCTAAAACACTTGAATGTTAGTATCCGCAACATCTAAGCCCTGCTGTAGTATGCTACACTCTTAAACACATTATTTTTCGCATTGAAATCGATTACTAACTACTCTTATCCGCCCCCCCCCATTTGAAAAGCTCTTGGAATTTTCAAACAACAAGGGCTGAAAATTATCTTAGGATCGATGTTATAAATTTTAACTTGTATATAGATAGAATTACTCAAATCTATATATTATTTCTCAAAGTAAATAGGTCAAACGTGCAACACAATGCAACAACAACAAGTAAATAGGGAAGATCCCATGGCGTACGCACGCGGTGTGAATAGAAGTTGGTGCATCCCAATCCGCACTATTTGGTGAATGAAAGTGGTGTTTATATAATTATTTCTTCTTCTTAGATTATTGTCATAATATTAAAAGTATTTCCACATTATTGTGTCGTTAGAATATTGAAACTAGAACAACAACAATATACACAGATAGAGTCTACTCTCAGGTTTCACTTTAGAAAGTACTTCAATTACGCACATTCGTTCATTAGATATGATTACGAAAAGTAACTCATCTCTCTATTCCTAGATCTAGATCTAGATCTAAAACTCGAATTCAACTCTAAGAATATTATAGAAATTCTCTTCGCACATATATAGTTTTATGCTTTAGCACATGAACATACTAATTATAGTCCATTTAATCAAATTAACATTCAAATTTGTTTTTCTAAAGCATTGTTGCATGAGTGCAGCTATATTCTTAATATCGCGTAAATTAAGGTCAATTAGCCATTTTTTTAGCTTCATTCATAGTATTTTTCATTCATGAATTCACGCATTCACTTTACTTATAACAAGCAAATGGGAAGATCCCATGAAGAAGCATGATGTGCATGAGAAATAATATATCCAAAATCCGCACTATTTTCATTCACAAAATGAATTTTTTTTTTTTTACTTTAAAACGATTTTAATAATGTCCGGAAATTTCCAGGACTTTTTCGACCGGCGGCATAGCATTTAATAACATTTCAGGAGACTTCCAAGGGGCTCCTGGTAAATCAAAAGGCCGCGGGGAAATCTGTTATGTTTTATAAAATGGTTCAATTTCATAATTTATACACCTAAAAATTAGCACGGGTCCAAAGAAAGTTCGGGACCCATTGTGGTCGCATATATTGTAGTATTTTTTATTCATGAATTCACTTATAACAAGTAAATGGGAAGATCCCATGGCGCAGCATGGTGTGAATTGAAATGGTGTGTCCAAATCCGCACTATTTTTATTCATAAAATAGCATAGACATAAATAAATATAGACTGGAAAAAGGAATTAACTTCATGTAACTTGATTTAATCATTTATATACCTAAAAAATTAGCACGGGTCCAATGAAAGTGCGGGACCCACTGTGGTCACATATGTTGTAGTGCCTAAGGCCTGCCCGGGAAAATAGCGGCGTATGCTATGTCGCCGGTCGACTAGTTATATTATATTATATCAAATTGTGTGAAAATCCCAAAAATCCCTATTTAATAAAAACTTTTAAAAATACGCTTGATTACATTTATGAACCACTGACTCCCAAATCTTAATTTATGACCGACACGCATAAAAAAGAAAACGGAAGTATCATAAAGTATATTTCTAAATGTAGAATAATAATAATAAAAAATTGCGGTAATTTTAACTGATGTGATTTCCATCAATGTATGTGCATGGTATTTTTTTATACATTAGGGAGGTAATAATAAGTAAATGTTCCTATGTTTTGGTGAATGGTAAAAGGGTTGATTAATAATATCATTAGTAATACTTATTTAATCAATGAATTAAGCAGAGCCCCAATATAGATGAACTTTATAACATAAATTTTCATTTAAGAATTATTATAAACATTATTACCTTTACTATAGTTGGAATGTTAATTTGAGTAGAGTTAATGTGTAATCATTGCGATTTAGCTCAAAATATATAGTTAAAGCAGCACTTAGACAAAACTTGAAAAACATTTTGAATGAACATAAATTTTAAGACAACAAAATTATGTACATTGCAATAAATGATATATATATATATATATATATATATATATATATATATATATATATTTATTTATTTATTTATTTATTTATTTATAATAGCTATATATTCTAGACAGGTTTTACCCGCAGCACCCGGGTCTTAACTTACTAACCAATTGTATCATTAGTGATATAGTGTATTAGGAACAATTAAACAAAATAATACTGTTATAATTAAAGCGAAAGCGCATATGTAAAAATAAAATATTATGAATGGAGATATTGAAATCTAGACTAAAGATTTGTAATTATAGTCTAGGTTTTAATATATTTGTAGACCTAGATTTCAATTAAATTTATTTCTATAAATTAGGTAAAATACATCAACTTTCACTAAACATCCTAGCACTATCAGTTCATATTAACAGTTTATATACCGTATATAAAAGAGCACAATAAGTTTATCAATTATATATGTGTGTATATTTAATATCCCATATATATATATATATATATATATATTGTTACGATCGCTCTCTATCTACTATCCAGACTCTCTGCAAACTCAATACAGCGAACTTCAAAGAACCTCACAACTCAGGGCTCAAAAGTATCAGTAACATTTTAATACATCAAATACATCACAAGTGGCAATCACATTAACACTGTCTTTACAAAAACATAGCCTTGCTCCGGACTTAACACACCGTGCTGGTTCTGACTTCGCCTCGTACTGGTCACATTGCGAGGTAACGTGAAATCCTCGATTCTGACACACTCGCTCTTATATAGTGTCTCTACTGGCCTTCTCGAACTTTCTTGGCCAGTCCAGTTGATCACTTTAGCCGTGAAAGTCGTGCGCTATCGTCCTTGACAAACTGGCGTGTATTGTCACTGGTCACAGTTGACCGCTCGTACTGTGCTGAACTGGGGCGATTTGGGTAGGCTAAAACACACACACATAGCACTACCAACATCTGTGTCAACAGGTTTACAACAATAATTACATATTTAGATATATATATATATATATATATATATATATATACACATAAATATATATAGCTCCTCCTTCGTGTTCGAAGATGAGCACATTTCTCAATTCCTATGATTCCCATGGACTCGAAGATGGCTGTATAGTCCAATCTTCGCTTTAAAAAGCCGGCTGCATAGGTGACATGGGTGAGTTTTGTCAGTTGCAGGTGGGCCTGCTTTTTCTCTCTGCTTTCTGTTGGTTCGGCGCTCTATCGCACTGGCCACTATTCTTGCTTCAAAACTTGAGACTCCGAGACTTACAGCTTCTCGCCATGCGATCTTGAGCTAGTGCTTCACAGCCATGAATGTCGATACCGCATTCCTTGAGGGAGCTCTTGAGGGTGTCTTTGTAGCGCTTGTATTGGCCGCCTTGGGAGAGCTTTCCTGTACATAACTCTCCTTACAGAAGTCGCTTGGGAAGGCGATTTTCTGGCATGCGGGCTACATGACCCGCCCATCGTAGTTGGGACCTTTTTACTGTCGCATTAATACTGTGCATGTTGGACAGCTTTAAAATTTCTGTGTCTGGTATGTGGTCAGACCAACGCTCCTTATGGATACTCCTTAGACAGCGTAGGTGGAAGGAGTTTAGCTTTTTGGTGTGGCGGGAGTATAAGGTCCATGACTCTGATGCATATCGGAGTGACGGGAGAACTACAGCACTGTAGACTTTCAGTTTTGTGGTTAAACTGAGTCCTCTCAATTGCCACACTTGCTCTTGAAGTCTGCCAAAAGCAGCACTGGCACGAGCAATACGAAAGTCAACCTCATCATCTAGGTTGGCGCTGTGACAAAAATAAATTTCGCCCACTTAAGGTATCACTCGGTCTAGGCATTTAACTAATTTATTTTTGCTATCTTATTTTATCATCTCAGCTTAGCCCTTATGTCTATCTAAAACTATTACCACCACCCCCTTTTTCTCTAGGCATCCGTGTCACGATGTAATTTCTTAATCTGACACACGTCTAGCACATTCTTTGTCGACAAGAATAAACACGCTTCTAAATATCTTGACCTAACATCCTGCCGCACCCCCCTTTCGGGGGACGGGTCAATTCAAATGGACCCTCTTCAAATCGACACCTAGATAATATCGTGGTCATCGGACCATCTTGGAAAATCGCGAGTTGACCATATTTGCCTGTGGACGGGCAGTCTAGACACAAGGCGGCCCGTATTTGCTTATCTTATCGATACACGAGGTCAAGCGGAAATTCTTTGTCCAGGCAAGTCAGGCAATCTGTCACATTTGAAAGTATGTCTGTCCCCTTTAGCCGCTCCTCCTCACCCACGTGTGAAGGAAAAATATAATTTCCTATTTCTTGTCATTCTCATTCTGAGGAGCAGAGAGAAAGGATATACTTCTATGTTCTGAGCTTTACGAGCTTTCGCTTACTATATTTATTTAATTCCTTTTTCCTTACTCTTGGATTTGGTGGTGAGCTTTTGTAAAGTGTTTTAGTAACCTCTTACTTACTATGTGTATTTATATATTTGTGCATTTATTTAGTGCATTATATTTGTGTACATATTTGTGTAATTCTTATCTTGAATTATGTAAGTAGTCACTTTATGTATTATATTTTATTATCATGACTTGTACGACTAAATAGTCAAAGTCATCCACTTTATCTGGACTAGAATTTACAACATTTCTGGCCTCATGTATTTAGCTCTTTAGCTACTATTAATTTATCACTGATAAATCACCGCACGCCACGAGCCCACTATATTATTATAGATAGATTCCTTGACCGTGAACTATCATAATATTTATGTAACATGTCATATTACCAAGTATATTTTACTCTCATTCCGTGACAAGGAATGCCGTAATTAATTATGTACTATATTATATTTTAACGGCCAGTGGGCCCGATTACTTTACTTAGGTAAAACCATGTAAACATTATCTTATTGTCTTATCCTATCATTATCTTATCTCGGTTGATTGCCTTGATTTTAATGGCGCACCTACCTGCGCTCAGGATGGACTTGAATTATTTCCCCTTGTATTGAATTTTAACTTCTAGAGATTATGTTCCTTGAACGGGCACTGTCTCCATTCAACCGTACCCTATTGTTCAGGCCACACGGCCAGATGTAGACAATAGCCACCTGATCACTGACCGTCAGCCATCTCCCCCCCTTTCACTTTCATCTCGTTATCTTAGCTCCTCGTGATGATCTCACCTTGGCCGGTATACATCACTGTTTGCTATTTATCCTCCTGTAGGAGACCCTCCATGTATTGTAGTCTCCCCTGACGGAATACAATACTATGTATTAATTCCCCTTTAATATTTGTGAAACTAAGTTATAGTTTCTTCACATCAAATATTACTTTACTATTGGTTGTTTCCCTTTGTGAGACTTCACTATTTTATTAATTATATTGTTGTCTCCCCTGATGAGATGTAATATTAATTGATTAACTCCCCTTACCATTGTGAAACTAGATTATAGTTTCTATTTAAACAATCTGAAGATGTCCTTCATGGAAAGGCGTCTACCTCCTAGTGTCATCATTATGGCTAAGTCGATCTACGCATCTCGTTGCAGCTTTTATTACAGGCTACTTCTAATAGAAGCCCAAACTTCGTAACGCTGATACCAGTCTGCTGACCCCAGATCTGAAGATACTAGCCTTACCAACTACTCACAAGAGTCCGACCAACAACCGCATGCCAGAAGATCCGCCCCTGCAGCTACGTATAGTTGGACTGTCCCGTGCGCTAGGACCGATCAAGCCAGCCCACCCACAGACAACTCAGCATCAGCCACGCCGGTCTCGTCAGAGCAGCATAGGACTTAAAGCTAAGCAACCAGCCTAATGACACTCAGACCACTTGGTACTCATGTCTCATGATGATAGTCCCATTTATATAAATAATTAGGCCCCGCCCTAACACTGTACAGCATTTTACCTTTTACTTATTTTCATTCCTATTATTAAACTGTACATATGTTTTACATAAAAAGTATTTGTTGCCTGCATTTATAACGCTGTGCCTGTTAGTTTATGTGCAAGTCAAGGTCCTCAAATGATCTAAACCCCTTAGACACCTAAACGGCCACCATCTTTGACCTACTTGTCACAGGCGCTTGCTGATATTGTGCTTCCCAGATAGACAATTTTTTTGACATTAGCTAGTTTCTGGTCATCTATGAGAATGTATGGTTCTGTGACAGCTTTATTTGGAGGAGGTTGGTGCAGCACTTCTGTCTTTTTTACATTAATGGTGAGTCCAAAATTTGTGCAGGCATTAGCGAAGATGGACAGGCTCTTTTGAAGGTCTTCTTAGTTTGCAGCGTTTAGGGCACAGTCATCTGCAAATAGCAGGTCTCTGATGCAATTGAAGTTTACCTTGGTCCTTGCCTTGAGTCTCTGAGCATTAAATAAGCTTGCATCTGTGCGATACCGTATGTCAACTCCAAAGCTTTCTTTGCAAAAGGCATCTTTCAGCATGGCGGTGAACATTAAGCTGAAAAGTGTTGGAGCCAGCACACAGCCCTGCTTCACGCCATTTGAGACAGGAAAAGGCTTGGAGTAGTCTCCGTTGTCTTGAACTCTTGCTTGCATGTTATCATGGAAGTGACGCACCATTGCTATAAATTGGTCAGGGCAGCCGAATTTGGACATGATTTGCCAAAGGCCTTCACGACTGACATTGTCAAAAGCTTTAGTCAGGTCTATGAAAGCAGTATAGAGATTTGAGTTTTGTTCTCTACATTTCTCTTGGAGTTGGCGGACTGCAAAGATCATGTCAACCGTGCCTCTACTCTGTCAGAAGCCGCATTGACTTTCCGGAAGTAGGCCAGTTTCTATGTGGTGTTGTAATCTGTTCAAAAGCATCCTAGCCAGAATATTGCCAGCAATGCATAGGAGGGATATGCCACGATGATTGTCGCATGACTGCCTATTACCCTTTCTCTTGTAGAGGTGAATGATGGAGGCGTCTTTGAACTCTTGTGGTAGTCTTTTGTTCCCACATTATCTGGTAGATTTCAGTTAGCTTAGCAGTAAGCTCTGAGCTGCCAAGTGAGTAAATTTCAGCAGGGATGGAGTCTGGCCCCGGTGCCTTACCCATTGAGAGATTTGATATTGCTGCCGTTACTTCATTTAGCCGGGGAGGGTCGGCGAGTGAGTGGTTTATTGGGATTTGTTCCAGGCGTGCGATTGCTTCAGCACTAATGCTTGACGGGCAGTTAAGGACTGTGCTGAAGTGTTCAGCCCAGCGAACAAGTATGTCCTCCTTGTCTGTTAGGAGTTTGTTTCCATCAGCACTGAGTATGGGGGATGAGACAGTTTGCTGAGGGCCATAAAGGGCTTTTATTGCATTGAAAAACATTTTTGCATTTTTACTGTCAGCATAGGACTGAATTTCTTCTGCTTTTTTTGTTGTACCATGACTCCTTCATGTCTGTCAGGTTTCGCTGGACCTCTCATTTGGCAATAGTGTAGCGTTCTCTGATTTGCGGGCAATCTGGATTTTACAGAAAGGCCTTAAAGCGGTGACCGGTCACTTAATCCCCGGTCACTTAATCCCCAGTCACTTCATCCCCGGTCATTTCATCCCCGGTCACTTAATCCCCGGTCATTTCATCCCCTGGTCACTTCATCCCCTGGTCACTTCATCCCCCGGTCACTTCATCCCCCGGTCATTTCATCCCCTGATACTTTCATCATGTGATCATTTTATCAAACAAATTATAATTTAAAAATCATTAAATGAGCAATATTTGATGTATTCATTTTTTTTATTTAAATGACAAAATTGTAACTAGAAATAAATTAAAATTAAATGTCATTAAAAACTATAAAAATGAACGATGTCTAAATATAGATGTAATGAAAAAAAAAAGTTTTTTGTGTTCATCTACATCAGTAAGATAGTAAGGCTATCGATTGTAAGTACAGAAAACGATCCATCGATTCATATTGATGAACAATGTTTGTTATTTTCTTTGCCAGTCTTATAACACAATTTGGAACTTTAATGTTTAAAAGGATATCAAGCAAAACCTATACAGGCGACATGATATCCCGAGGATGGGTGAAGTCCGCCTTTATTAGAAAAAATAAAACCTTATTTCAAGGCTAAAAATGACGCGCTCATTTTCAAGAAAGAGCGATTGAAAATGAAATAATAAAGTGAAACATGTTCGTACTTCCACTACATCTTGGCCTTTGATGGCAAGTTATTAGCGGCACGGTCATAATTATTGTAATCGCATTTCTGTCTCAAACAATTTCCACTACTTAAACCACACCTTGGCCTTTGTTGATAAGTTATCAGCAGCGCGATAATAGTTATTCTAATCGCACTTCTATCTCTCAAAAGATTTCCACTACTTGCTCCACACCTTGGCCTTTGATGATAAGTTATCATCCGCACGGTCATATATATTCCAATCGCACTTGTATCTCTCAAGAGATTCTCACTACTTTTCACCACACCTTGGCCTTTGATTATTTTGCTATAGCTAAGTACACATCCAGATTTACCATATAATATAAGATTTCACATAAAGAATACAAAGTGAAAGAGGAAACACCATAAACGCATTAGTAACATGTCATAAAATGTCAAAAAACATTCTACTTAATCATATTTATATATAAAATATTTAATTGGGGATGAAATGACCGGGGGATGAAGTGACCGGGGGAAGAAGTGACCAGGGGATGAAGTGACCAGGGGATGAAATGACCGGGGATGAAGCGACCGGGGATGAAGTGACCGGGGATGAAATGACCGGGGATGAAGTGACCGGGGATGAAGTGACCGGGGATGAAGTGACCGGGAACCCTTAAAGCAATGCTGCTTGTGTGTTAGCATCTGTTCGATTTGCACATTGTTTTCTTCAAACCAATCTTGGTGCCTGCGTTTTGGCTGACCGAGGGCACTGCTAGCCAGAGAGTACACTACATCCCTTAATTTATTCCTGCTATTTTTCACCTCATTGGTCATGTGCAGGGTTTTAAACTCACTGTCTAGTTTGTTAATGAGCTCTTGTTTGATTTCTGGGTTTGTGAGCCTACCAATATCTAGGCGCTTTGCATGCTTGCATTCTTGGGGCCGCCTAGGTGGTTTTATGCATATTTTAAGCTTGGATAAGATTAAGCGATGATCAGTCCAACAATCAGCTCCGCATAATGTATTGGTGACTTTGGCGTCTTGTCTATCAGACTGTCTGACAATGATAAAGTCTATTTAATGTCAATTTTTGGACCTGGGATGCATCCATGATGTCTTTTTTCTGTGAGGTAGCTGGAAAAGCGTATTTGTTATTGTTAGCTTGTGGGCTGAGCACATTTCAAGTAGCAATGCACCATTGCTATTGCAGTGACCGAATCCGTGTCTGCCCAGAACATTTCTCCAGGTTTTCCAATCAGAGCCTACTCTGGCATTGAAGTCGCCCAGTATTATGAGTTTATCTGTTTTGGGCGTTTTGATTATTGCAGAGTTCAGATCCGAGTAGAAGTTCTCCTAATGTTGTCCTGGTTTGACATAGTTGGGGCGTAGGCACTTATTAGAGTTGCGTATCGCCTTGAGGTCAGGGGTAGGCGTACTGTCATTAAACGTTCATTTATGCCTTTTGGTAGTCCTGCTAACTTGTTTACTAATTTGGATTTCACCGCGAAGCCAACACCAGCTTCACGTCTTTCTCGCTGTTTTTACCGATCCAGAAGAACGTGTAGCCTGCGCCAATTTCTGTTAACTGTCCTTCTTCAGCAAAACGCGTTTCATAGAGCCTCGTATCAACTTTACTCCTAGTCAAATCATATTTGCATGAAAGTTCATAGTGTGTCAACACTGCGCATGTTATTTGCGCTCTAAATTATGAATTGAGCTATGAAAGTATATGTCAAGACGGCTAAAGTCGAATTATTGTAAACATATTTTTAAAACATAAATTTAAATGAAATAAATAGACTAAATTGTGGATGTTTTTATGTTAAAGTAAGTATTTATC
>JADKLZ010058180.1:26857-39076 GCA_021533235.1 Biomphalaria straminea | reverse complement strand
TATACATCTTCCGTGCTTTGATATCTCAACGGGGGCCGCCTCTGAGTTTGTGTATCACTCAAACTCTCTTTGTCGCTGCTAAAAGTTCATTTAAAAAAAATTATATCAAAGATAAACGACAGAAATATACATCTTCCGTGCTTTGATCTCTCAACGGGGGCCGCCTCTGAGTTTGTGTATCAAACAAACTCTCTTTGCCGCTGCTAAAAGTTCATTTTAAAAAAAAATTATATCAAAGATAAACGACAGAAATATACATCTTCCGTGCTTTGATCTCTCAACGTTAGCCCTGTAATGCCAATGTTCAAGGCAACTGCCACACCTCTTTTATGATTTAATTACTTAGAAAGTAAATGCTCTAAAATGTGAACAAATGAAACGTGAAATGCGTTAATATATATTAGATTTTTAATTGTCTTAAATTAGGTTTCATTTATATTGCATACTAATTAGGTTTTTTTTCTTTAAATACTGCTTGCATAAAATATTTTTAAAAATTAGATTTTGAGCTTTTAGAAAAAAAAAAGTAGCCGTTGCATCAGAACTTTGAATGATCTATATTATCGTGATGTCAGATTTTCATTATCTCTTCTACTTTCTGAGCACTAAACGGGACAGACGGACAGACAGACGGACAGACAGACAGACAGACAGACAGACGGACAGACAGGCCACACAAAACTAATAGCGGGGGCCGCTAAAAATGCTAATGATTTCTAATGACTGTTTTTTTATAGTAATAGGCCTACTAGATCTAGGTCTAGACTTAACTTAAATCTAGTCTAAAATAATGACCGGAGCTAGATTAAAATAATAATTACATGAAATGAAATTTAAAAAAATAGACAAACCAAAATGTCTGACGATTGAAACGTGACAGGGGGGTGCAAGTGCACCACAATGTACTTCCTTGCGGACGCCAATGCAATCTTGATTCAAGAGTTAAATAAATTAATATTCAGAAAAAGTTTTCGCATCGTCTTCTAATTCTAAATCTAAAGGCCTATCATTGGATCATTGTTAGTTCCCGAACAAGTAATGCTTCTACTAAAGTACAGTTGTAAAGACATGCTATTATTTTAACTAGAATAGGCAAATCTGTAGTTCATGTCCGACCATGTATGATTTATTATAGGCTTGCAATTCTTTGCACATTTGTCTATATTTGCACATAGATTTAGTTATTATGAATGCCACAAGGTCGACTTTGACAGACATTCCTATGGTGATTTAACAGAAGGCAGGAGATCCTCTGGTCTTCCACTGCTAAGGTACACTGGTGTATGCAAATGCGACATAAAGCTCTCCAAAGTCGGCACTAACAGCTGGGAAAAAATGGCACTGGATAGATCCACAAGAAAAGTAACCTTTAAAAGAAAGTCCTGGATTGCAGATGCCAAGCACAATAGAAGTAGAAATAATGGTGAAAAAACAAAGGATTGGCCTCTTTACTCACACAAGAAGTTACAAGGAATAAAATCATTTAAAGTTTAAAATCATTAAAAAAAATCTTTTTTTCTGTTCATGAAATTGTGTATCGAAAAATGCCGGGTACCTGAAATAAGCTAGTACTAAAAAAACAACACAGATCTTGGGTAAAATACTCATCAAATAAAGTACTGTAAATGTGCTCTTTCCCGCGCTATTTTTAACTCTTTTTCTTTTTAAAACCTCTATCTGGTTTGATCTCAACCACCCGTATTTTTGTGCATAATTTTTTTCTCTATCAGGCACACTTATTATTATATCATAATAATGTCAGTTTAATTTATAAAGAGAACTGAAAAATGCAAAGTTATATAGGGGAAAAAGCCACTTCCGGCCCAATAGTTTTGAAAAAAGATACGAAACGAACTAGCAGCAACAAACCCTATTCTTACAATCTACTATATAGAAGCGACAATTTCACTGTTGTATCACGACATCTCTTAATTATTGCAAGTATCAACCGGTTCCTCACTAAGAACACTTTTTGACAGATACGCAACCTGACCGCCGCTTTTCGCAAAGAACCGCAGACTCTATCAAATCTTTGTATTTTATTTTCGGTTTTTCCCCAAAAGGCCGCAGTCTAAATAGGAAGCATTGAAACAAGCAACCATAGACATAAATAAATATAGACTGGCCAATAAGAGAGTTTTATGATGTAAAAATGTGTGAATTGCAATTGTGTGTACTTTATTTTATGTCTATAATTTTTGTTTAATCTCTAGGACTGAAGATCATGCAATTTTGTAATATTTCATAATTCGGAAATCCGAATTCAATAGATATACATGTTTTCAAGTTACATAAAGTTACTTCCTTTTTCCAGTCTATATTTATTTATGTATATGCAAGCAACATATAAACAATTATACTGTTAAGGGAGCTCTATTTCAAATCTTTTATTCCAAAAGAATTATAAGAGTCTTATCATTGGTTATTTGTTATCCTGATTGCTTTTAAGTGAAAAATAACGCCAAATGATTATCAAAATAATATTTCTTAAACGATCAAAACAATTTAAGGCTATGGCTTGAATATTCCTGGTCCGTTGTTTAATTAGAAGAGGGCCGTAATCTTGTTTATATTGATTCTTGTTTTGTTAGGTACAAGAAATAGGCTTAATTGTGCAAAATCTAACCTTGATCCTAGATAGAGTGTGGGGAAAATAACATGTACAAAAATTGTACCAGGCATCCAGACTTGATATAACCTGTGTACAATTTTGATATAACTTCGAAGCAAAGAAGTAGTCTACACTTTAACCTTATTTGTTTTTTAAACTTTTTTAAGCTTACATGAACACCAAAGCGTTTTTTCTTGTCTTTACATAGACTCATATTGTTACTGTTATTAATAATTATTTTTTGTTTATTGAAGTCTAAATAAGAAACAAAGTTTGGACACACGCCAATCCTTGCCGGTGTGTTTCCTTCTATTTTGAACTCATTACTTTCAACATACATTAAATAACAAGGCTTGTAGTTTATAGTCCAAAGAACGCCAGCATTTATTTATAGTTTATAGTGCAGTGCCAATTTTATTTACTTCATTACTTGCCGTATTCAATTTTAATTTCATTATAAAGCTAAAAAAAAAAAAAAGTAAAGTTCCCCTTTCAGACCTTGTGGTCTATAGGGCAGATGATGTAAAGGTCATCTGTTTCTGTGGCCTACGGTCAACGAGGGTGTTTTGTAGCCAGCACAACGACCAACCGCCTTTACTTTTCCCCAACTCATGTCAGAGCTGGGTGGACTCAAGGGCGCCCGAAAATCCCGAAATAAAAATCCGAGTCTTCACCAGGATTCGAACCCGGGACCTCCAGTACGGAAGCCAAGCGCTTTACCACTCAGCCACCGCGCCCTCATTATAAAGCTAATTGAATTCTATTTATTTGTAGTCCCCACTCCCCCTTTCAGACCTTGCGATCAATAGAAGTGTCATGCGGCCAGTACAACGACCAACCTAACCTTTACTCAAACTCAGGTATCCTTTGAGTTGGGTGGACTCTGGGCGCATGCGGCCAGTACAACGACCAACCTAACCTTTACTCAAACTCAGGTATCCTTTGAGTTGGGTGGACTCTGGGCGCCCAAAAATTCAAAATCCCAGTCTTCTCCGAGATTCGGATTCAAAATTGTTCTCTTGTAATTATGTATTTTTCAAGCGGTAATGTACCGGGCTTAGACATTCCTGCTGAAATATTTGTCATTGGCAGCACAGAACTGACTACTAAACGAGCTGAAAGCCTACCAAAAAAAATGTGAGAACAAAAGAAACTACCCCAAGAGTTGCCTCCAATATTCATATTTTCAAGAGGAAAGGAAATAGACAAATAAGCGATAACCATGGTACAAAAGGACTCCTATTCAATGTTAGCAAAATGTTTCTCAATAGTCTAAATCACCACTTAGAAACTGGACCACTTTGGACAGGGCAGAAATAAGATTAGGCCCTACAGTCGATTTTTTTTAAGTTTGCTAACTACGGGAGAAATGCAGAGAGCACATAGGCCTATCATATCTCTATTCCACATAAGCTACATATTTTGCCACATCTAGTGCATCACCATTGTCATTGGTCGATTAAGATGTTCTTTTCGCCGTCTGCGTCTGTCATCGCAGCGGATTTCCTTTTGGTCTCAAATGTGTATCCCGCGGCCTTTGTGAGTGACCTCCAGCTGTCTCGTGCTGAAGCCGCATGCATCCAGGTGCTTTCTTCTGTCAGCTAAGGCAAGTTGACGCCTAAATAAATAATAAGCTGGTCTTTTAAGTGTTTCTCGGGGCACCTCTTACGTCGACCACCTTTAAGCTCACCAAATAAAGACTGCTTTTGGCATACGTTCGTCCCCCAGACGGAATTCGTGCTCTGCCCAGCGTTACTGTCGGACCATGAAGTTCCTCCATACCGAGTTCGCAAGGACATCGCTGTTCACGAACAAGTAGAATCTAGTTTTATGACCAGGGAAAGGACTTCTATAAAATTGAAAGCTTTTACTTAGTGTCTCACTTTTATTTCGTTGTTTTATTTAATAATAATAATATAAAAGTATTAAAAGTAGCATTTAATAAAGAGCCAAGGGAAGTTACTCTTGACAGCTCTTATTGTTTATCTAGTTTTTAACCAATGTAGCTCGAGTCCAAATTATAAATATAAATCATCATGTGATTCAAATAGAGAAGACTAGCCTGCACTATAGAGTATAGACTACTCTAGATCTAGATCTATATAAAAATAAGAAATTTATAATATACATAGACTAGACTCTATAGGGGGAATCCGGAACTACCTCATTGATTCAATTGAATCTTTTAAAATCTTTACAAATCTAATTCAATTGATCACACACAGATCAGATTAATTAATTAAGTTTTAAACTAATTTATTTAATTTAAATATCACTAGATCTAATTATTCTAAAATAGATCTAGACTGACTAGACGAACACTAGAATCTAGATGTAAGTCTGTAAACAGTAAGAGACGTTGACTATGATTGACATAGTTACACATGTCGACATGTAGACATAGATCTAGTAATAGTAATAATTAATAGTGTATTAGTCGAAGTCTATTACACTAATTACAGTATTAGTATTACTAAAGTATTAGATCTAGATCTAGAATAATCTAAATCTAGCTAGACTCTAGATCTAGATCATGATAATTGACATAATCAATCATCATATATATATATAGATCTATGATACTTATACTAGAGTTAGAGATCTATGACTATGATTATGATAATACTAAATAATAGATCTAGATATTAAAACTAAATCTAAAAGATATACTAATCGTCTAAGTCTAAGTAGTAATTAACTAAGTCAGTCTAAGTCTTAGTCAAGTTAGCCGGTCTTAGTCTTAGTTTCAACTTCGATACTGTCACATATTCATACTAGAATTTAGAATCTATTCTACTAAATTTTACTAAATTCTAGAACGAGAGAGATCTAGGCCTATAATTAATTAATATTAATATTAGATATCTAGAATCTATATTTATTATTACATAATAGTATTTTATATTATTATGTGACTAACTGTTACTACTGTTAGTACTGTCACTAGCTTAGACTGACTTAGATATAAATATTAAAATAAATCTACCTACATTCTAAATTCTAATGATCATATCTTAAAATATAGGTTATTATAGGCAAAATTTTCGCCACTAAAATTGCTATTATAGTAAAATAAATTTCCCTTTCAGACCTATTGGTCTATAAACTCTATAGGGCAGATGATGTAAAGGTTATAATCTGATTCTATGCCTATGGCCTACGGTTAACTAGGGTGTCATGTGGTCAGCACAATGACCGACCGACCCAACTAATGGCAGGTACCCATTAGACCTTGGTGGACTCAGAGGCGCCCGAAGATAGCGAAATACAAATCCCAGTATTCACCAGGATTTGAACACCAGACCCCAGTTCGGAAGTCAAACGCTTTACATTTCAGCTACCGTGCCTCCTAAAATTGCTATATAACTTTAACGTAAAAACATAAATGAGGAATCTCTATAAACTCAGTTAAAAAATCAAACTATATTAGTTTCATTACAATATAATATCAGGTGGCCGAGCCTTGCTCGGTTAAATAATTTCATATACCCGAAGTCATTTTTGGATTTTTTTTTATAATTACGAAAATGAACGATTGGATAAAGACTACTAATTCGAAAAATTTCTTTAGTATTCTGTTTGTTCTATATGTAAATTGGTACGTTCAGACATTTAATTTTGGAATTAGTATATTCAATTATGGCTTTAGTACGAAACATCGAGTGACGCAAATTTCTACGTTATTGGGGAAAACTTCAAAGACTTTCTTACAAGCCAATAATAGTAGGCCTACGATAGTTTTACGCTGTCTAGACTGTAGGAGGACTTAAGAGACTTGATATTTAATCGCCATGTACAATTACATATAGAACAAACAGAACACTAAGACTGTCAGACCATAAGAAGTTCATACCGGCTTTTGCCATCCATCTATCCCAGTGGTGCTACTGGTGCTACAGCCCATGGAAGGATATGGCCTGCTTTTACACATCCCTCCATTCAGATATCTTCTAGGCCTTTCGTCACCACACCCTAACCCCAAGTTTTTTACTAAGGTTTATAGTTAAATCAAAAGTGGCTGCAGCGTACGCAAACTCGTTGACCGCTTAGAATATTGTGTGTTGGTTTCCTTTTCGAGTCGATGTGAAGCTCGAAGTCGCAGATCCTCAAGTTTCCTTAAACGCTCCTCAGAATTTTCTAGCTTGACGATATTACTAATGATTGCATTTACGAATAATAACGTTATGTCAATAAAATATTAACTTCACGTCAATAATAATAATAATAATAATAATAAAATTATTATGTTTATATAAATAATGTTTGTCTAAATGAATCTATATAAAAGACCTTCTAAAAAAAAACAAAGATTTAGATCGAACAAAATTATAATAATATTTGTCTTCTATAAATTTAGAGTGGAATTGGCAATGCTGTTACATCTAGATCTAGTCTAGGAAAAAAAGCGATTGAAATCTGGCTGAAATCCTATAGCTCAGACGTAGACGTCTAGATCTATTTGTTTTCCTGAAAAGTTGTGAACATCTTTTCTTCTAGAAATTACAACAGAAAACCTATTAGATTATTATTAGATCTCTTCAACGCCGCAAACCTCCTGTTATTAGGGAAGAATAACGGCGAGCAACATGGCGGTTTTTTCGACGGAGAACTGAGAATCTAGTTGTAAGTCTAGAATCAAGACCTAGATCTAGACGTAGATCTAGATTGTTTGTTTGTTGTTTTACATGTTTCGGATGAACGTAGACGTAGATTGTTTGTTTGTTGTTTTACATGTTTCGGATGTTCCTTCAGAATTGAAGATAGTTACTTCCTAGTCCAAACCTCCCGCAGGACGACGGGGGATGGGAGCGGGCAGGGTTTGAACCCGGGACCATCGATAAATCCAAACGACAGTCCAGCGTGCAAACCGCTCGACCAGGCAGACATCCAGATTCCAGATTCGGCGTCCATATCTTTCTTTTCGGCCTACATTATAGCTAATTAAAAATATACAATTAATCAAATTCTTATTTTAACGTGCCTTATAATAAAGGGATCAAGCGATTAATTTGTAGAAACACTTGGAAGCACTTGAGATAACCACGTGCTTGATTGATGTTCACTGTTTTAAACCTTCAACTACGGTGCGCAAATAGTTGTGTCTATTCATTCAAACGCAATAAAATTTGTTGCAAAGAAATGCTTTAGTGAACGGCTGTAAGCCAGTGACGTAGGAGGTGTACTTTTTTTTTTTCATTTCTTGCTGTGAGCCTAGTGACGTAGGGGGTGTCAAGTTTTTTTCCTTTGACGTCACTTTCATTCATTAATTGGAAAACTTTCATTCATAAATTCTCCATGTCATTCATAAAACCTTCAAACCAAAATAAATGTTTCGATAATGAGACATTTTTCAAACCGATATAACGGTCAAACTCGAGTTTTCCCGATGTGGCCAATGAGCTGAGAATTTTTTTCTCACTAACATTTAGATACGTTGAAATTTTAAAGAAAATCGTTAGAGCCGTTTTCGAAATAGAAGAAATATATATATATATATACAAGAATTGCTCGCTTAAGAGTATAGGATTGAGTATGAAATTTGTATCAAAGTGCCTATCTTAAATCTGTTCTATTAGTCTATTAGATCTTAGAATTTTAATCTATCTGTATCTTTATTAATTTAATTCTACACGGTCTATATTGTATGAAATAATATATTATATAGATCTATATAATGTTAGTACATATATACTATCCTCTATAGATTTATAATCTAGATCTAGAAATATATTATAATAGATCTAGACATAAGATCTATAATCTATATAGAAAATTTAGATTATCATTATTAGATCTAATGTCTATTGGTTTACAATTAGATCTTATTATTATTAGATTTTACTATAGAGTCAGAGCTCCTTTTTTTTTCTTTCTTAACTTGATAGGTTTTTGTTAATCTCACAATTGGTTTGTGTTGATCAGCTGCTAAGCAATTACTCAGCACTAAAAAAAAAAGAAATAGTAAAGAAGATTTTTTTTTTAATATGACCTTGAAGCGTTACTTCAAAGTTAATTTGCATTCAATTCAAAAAGTCATACATGTACAAGAGGATGTAATTTGCTTTTACAAAATCTTTTTAATACAATTATGTCTTCCTACATGATTGAATAACACTAGAAGTCACTAATCTAGTTTATGAAATGAAACTCTGATTAAACCTTCCCTGTTTAACACTTATTAAAAAAAAATAGTCTCATTTCCATGAAGTATACCCTACGTTATGTATGGAGGATTTGTAGTTCATAGTTTCTGACATTTTCAGATTAAGGTTTCCTTTTGAATTTTTGTTGACCCAGAGGTATGCTCAGTTCATTATATTAACAATTACTAAATTACTATTACATCAGGTCATTTTGTTTTTATGTGACAAAAAAAAACATTATTGTAATCTTATTTCTTTGTTTTGTCTTATCGCGGTAAAAATATCAAAACCTGTTTTCTGACCTGAATCACTTACTGGTTCCAGTCTATCATATCGATGGTCTTAAATTTGAACCCTGCCAGTTGGCATATCCCCTGTGTTTATGGAGGAGTTCCTGGCTAGAACATAAAAATTTTTATTTCTGAAGGGACATCTGAAACTTAGAATAAAACAAATGTTTGACTCACAAAGGCTGGAGATGAGTTTATTTTAAAAATACAAATTTTCTTAATTAGTCCTTACCAATGAAGCTCTTCCTTTGTGATTGAAAATAAGCACAATCTCATTTTCTTTGTACACCTAGGTGGCTGTAGAATCCAATCATTTTCTTTAAAGTACTTTTACATTGACAGAATAATTCAACTCGGTTTGCACTAGCCTCAACTTTCTTCACTGCCTTTTTCTTTAGCTCTTGTTTCATTCTCAGAAACTCCAATACTCATAGCTCCATCCCAAGAGGATAAATCTTGAGATAAATTTTGTTTGCTAAAGGTGTTGGTTCCACATTCTTTGATGGAAACTTGCAAATAAAAGTATAGGGTAAAGTCTGTGTGTAGATTCTTGGAAGTGATAAATTGACATAGGACCACTTGGGAATACAAAGTTTGAGAATAGATGAGATACTTACTTAATAAAATCACTCATATGTACTTTATTGTTTTTTTTATGTTACATATAAAATTAATTACTTTCTTATCTTAGGTGCTGAAGCAATAAAGATCTTAAACTCTGAAAAACAAACAACATGATCATTGCCTTAGGAATCAAAAGATCCATTCATTTTTGGCTCTGGAATCAATACCCTTCATGATTTTCTCCCTGAAACCTAAAGAATCTGTAACAAAATGATGCTTTAAAAAACACTGACTAATATTTTTTTGTTGATTGCTATTTACCAGGTCTGTATACTTATTTTGTGCTTGAAGCTATTGTTGTTGTTGTTTTTACTGATTTAAAGTTCATAAAATAAATTAGCTGACAATTTAAAAAATATTTTTTTTTAATTTGAAAGATTTAGACAAAAAGAATATAAAATAATTTAAAATTTCAGATACAGAATAATGGCCAGATCATCGAGAACTGGAAGTGCGCTGTCCAACTCATCAGTACACAGTGGTAGCCAAGACATGGACGAATCAGATGCTCTCTTGCCTTCTTATGCTGAGCTAGAAAGGAAAAAAAAAGATGAAGAAGGTATTTTTTTAAATTGCCAAGTTAAAATAAAAAAAATATTTTAACCCTGTAATTTATTTCATCAGGCACGACCAAACACTGATCATAGACAATGCAAACAAAAGTAATAAAAATTACTGATCATTTAGACTTTTTATTTTTATTTCAAATAATATCTTACAAACTCACTTATCTTTCAATCAGTCCTTTATAGTATGTTATCAGATATTCAGGTATTTCTTTTTGTACTAGGCTCACAGTGTATTGCTGCTCGTCATGTTTTAGCCATTATGGCCTTTCTTGGCTTTGTCAATGTTTATTGCCTTAGAGTGGATCTCAGCGTAGCCTTGGTGGCTATGGTCAACTCATCAACCTCCAGTTCTAACTCCAGTAAAAGTACCGATTGCCCAGCCCCAGGCAAAGATAACTCTACTTCACCAGCCAAGGTTTTAATCTTTTTCTTTATTTAAAATAAATTATTCAAATGGTATTACAGTATATTATGTTTGAATCTGGAATGAGTAGTAAATTATCACAGATAAATATTTGTTTTAAATTGCTTTATTATTAATAATTAATCTACAAATAGTAATAAAATAATAATGCTTGTATTCTGTTTCAACATTTTCATCTTTAGAAATGATCTTTTATCATTTATACTAAAGTTAATGTATATTTTAAATTGTAGAGCTCTAAATGTGTCATACTGACTTGAAACAAATACATCCATTTTCCTAAAATATAAATATATTTAGTTGGCTGCCTTGTCAAGCAGTTTACACTCCAGACTGCCATCCTGATAATCACTGGATTGAACAATGACCTGTGGGAGGTTTAAGCTAGATTGTGATTAAGATTGTGAAGGAACATCCAAAACATGTACAACAAACAACAGATAATGACACAGTCACAGACACATTAGTAGAGGTTATTTAAAAAAAAAACGCAGTTTTGATAATAAGTTATTAAAATATTGGAGTTTTAATACTAATTTGGACCAATGGTGTCACAATAAAGAAGAATGCATGGACATCTCAAGTATCTATTTAAAAAAAAAGGAATACTTAAAAAAATAGTTTAATCTGGTTATCTGTTTTACAGACCTGTTCCTCATGTTGTTGGCCATCATATATATATGATGCAAATATATAGTAAAGTAAAGTAAAGTTTCCCTTTCAGACCTTGTTTTCTATAATAAGGCAGATGATGTCAAAGTTATTTGTTTCTGTGGCCTATGGTTAATGGGGGTGTAACAACGACCAACCGCCTTTACTTTTCCCCAACTATTGTCAGGTACCCAATAGAGCTGGTTGGACTCAGAGGCACCAAAAATTCCCAAAATTAAAAATCCCAGTCTTCACCAGGTTCTGGACCCGGATTCGTAAGCCAAGCGCATTACTGCTCAGCCACCTAGTTACCTGTGACCTTATAAATTACAGAACTGTATCACCATTAAACTGGATGCTTTTGAAAAGCATTTTGACATATTGTCTTGATGCACCTGACCTTGTTCTTTTGTTTACAGGTTGGAGAGTTTGACTGGGATGAAACCACACAGGGCTACATCCTGGGGGCTTTCTTCTATGGCTATATAGTCACACAAGTGCCAGGGGGGTGGCTTGCCTCCAAGTTTGGTGGGAAGAATCTGTTTGGGTATGGTGTGCTGTGTACATCTGTCCTAACACTCATCACTCCAGTGGCTGCAAGATACAGTGTTTACATGTTGATTGCTGTTAGGGTTTTGGAAGGCCTAGGAGAGGTGATAGTTTTTTTCGTTTTTTTTTTTAGTAGATCACATTTAATTGAATTTACATGACAAGTGCTTCATAGCTCAGTAGGGCATTTGTAAAGTTTACATGACACTACTTTCATTAATCAATAGTCTAATAGAGTTTTGCAAGATAATTGCTTTTAAGAACTAGTCTTTTGTTCTGTGGATATTTATAATGGTATTAACCAACTTTTATTCTCTGCTTTAAGGGTGTTACATTTCCAGCCATGCATGCCATGTGG
>JADKLZ010058180.1:15308-26457 GCA_021533235.1 Biomphalaria straminea | reverse complement strand
CAGTGATATTCTTGGGAAGTTATACAGCTAGTAGAACTTTCCAACAAGGCATGCACTATACCATAATCCAAGGATAAAAAGAATGGATTAAATTTTTTTTTTTTTTTTGCTTACACACCTTCTTAATAACATTGTTCGTATTTGCATCAATATTGTTATTGTATAGAAGTTACGCTGAGGTTGTCAATTGTAGTCAAACTCAATTTCCATTTGATTGGATCAATAAAAACGGTCTTAACAAAACCAAAGCAAAAATACAAACACAAACATAGTGGTGAGAGAAGAGTTCCACTAAGGAGACTTATTAAAAAGAACATGGCAATGCAGTGTGCAGAAAAGAGCTTGGAAGCCATTAAGAGACTAGTGAGAGACTGTGGTTATTGGGGTGTTTTTACTGAGGCCCTATGTTCCATGAGGAACTTTAAGAACAGATTGATGATAAATTGTTCATTCCTTTTGTTGAATGTTTGCCTTAGATTTACTACAATATTGAATAAAATGTTATTAATTGACTGCCATATAGGATAAAACAAACAAAAAATTATATCTTATTCCAGTAGCCCCTTATAGCTAGATCTTAAAATTTTTTTGTTTGATTTTCCACCTTTCTGATGCTATTAAAGGTATCATTGACTTGTTTCATTCATATTATACCCATTAGTTAATTTCATACTTGGTTTTGGCGGAGCAACTTCATTAGCCTATCATGTATTGTCAGGAGCATAGCTGTTTACATCATCCTGGTGAAGTCTGCATTTGCCCTTTGCTGGTTGGTACCTCATGCTCAACAAATACAATTGACCAACTAAGCTTAATCAAGTTGTAAAATAATAATTACCACTGATGTTTTTTGTCTATCTTATCAAAATTGTAGAAGAAGAAGTCTATCTTATCTATTTTAATCAGATTTTTTTATATAGTTGGCATAAATAATGTTAGAGACTATCTTTTGTTTATCTAAACATGACAATTAGTTGATATGTAACTCTCAAGTTTTTAGGTCACTGGTTTGTAATCTATATAAAACCACATTCAGCTTTGCATGCTGTCATTTCTTTTTGTAAACCTTATAGAAAAGCAGCAAAAAAAATACTTTTAACTTTCAGCTTTAATCTATACCTTATTTTAGCAGGAAAAGGAAATTAAATAAGAAAAAAATAAAATAACAATTAGTCAATTGTATGGGCTGTCTTGTAGTTTGGATCAACTACTGTGTATCAGCTTTTAATTTTTTTTTCTTTTGCTTCAGACATGTTTTTTGTTTAATGAATATTCTAAATTTCTATCTCAGTTAGTGTTATTTCCACAGGAGCTCAGTTAGGGACTGTCATCTCAATGCCTGTTTCAGGCCTGCTGTGTGACAGTGATTTTGCTGGTGGATGGCCTTCGGCTTTTTATGTTTTTGGTAAGCTGCGAATTTTGTTAAACTTAAAAAACTTTTTGTAATTGAAGCAATCATTGAGTTAGCTAAAAATATTTCCTTTGGAGACAATTTGGTCAGTGAAAGTAGATTGTCATCACAGTTAGTGGGTGTCTATGAACATTGATCACTTGATTTTTTTTTTTTAACTTTACTTAATGAGGAGTACCTGACCAAGATTGAACACCAGAAATTACTGTTGACTTTACATTTGACAAGTTGCTAAAAAAAAAATTAACTAAAATTCAACATATAGTAGGCTATATAGCCATGTCAGAAGGATCTCAGGGTTCGCCAAAACATTTTTCAGAGAAGATGAGAAGAAGAAATAGAAACAATCTAATGTAAACTTTTCACATGTATACTGTGAGTGAGTCTGGTGTGAATGTACATTTTTTTTAGGTTATTATGTTTTGTTTTGTATCATGCACAAATTGTAAGACAAATTTCCTTAAGGACAATAAAGATAATAATTATGTTAGTAAAGAACGAGTATTCTTTCTCTGGCCGAGCCAGGGTTGAGTTTCATTAAAGGGAGACAAAATTCATCGTATTCCCTTTATCAGTTTCCACTGAGGAATTTTCTGGTGATGTGGCAGGTCTGCAGCAGTATTGCCCTCTGACAGGCAATGAGAATGTTCCTAGGAATGGCCAGAGCTTTGAAGGTATCTGTGAGGTCAGTTGTTATTATCCCCTCAGTTGATATGACAATGGGGTATATTGTTATTTTAAATAACTTCCATAAACGCCTAGGTTCACATACTTTCGGTGTTTTTCCAGCTCAGTTTTTCTTAAATCATGGAACAGCTTTTGCCTATAACCTGGCAGAGGTTTATCGTCACAGTTGTTTACACTGAGGAACGATTTGATTACGTTTTGACTCTGAAGGAGGAGCTTTTATTGTCACTTGTCTGTGCCTCCACTGTCTTCACTGTTAAAACTACCCAGCATTGTCTTATAGAATAGTTGTGAAGATTGTTACATTCTGAACATCAGGGTATTACGATTCGAGCCTGGGACTATCGAAATGATTGTCCTGAGCACACACCATTTAATAGGCAGCCACACAATGCTACAATGCAGTTAGACATACAAGTTTTTGCCTTTCCAACAGCGACAGTGACCTTCCTAGCTCTTTGTTTTACTGAACTTTAGAACAGCAATGACCTTGTAATAGAACTAATACGTTTACACTGCAGAACAAAGTCTTTGGGCAGAGATCATTATGTCTGCTTAACAACAAGTGTTTAAACTTTGAACTGTGTGCACTTAGTGTGTATTGTTGCAACATCCAGAGCAGAGTCAAAATAATATTATATTTAAAAAAAACAATACAGTATTACAATATTTAAAAAATGTAAAAGTTTACAAACAACTAATAAGGACAAGTACAACAATTTTTTTTTATTCTAAGATAATTTAACCCAATTCATATTGTAATAAGCAGATTGTAATATCTACATTTCTTCCATAATTCAGGATCTTTAGGCTGTGTTTGGTTTGTGGCCTGGATGTTCCTTGTTCACAACACTCCCGCTGAACATCCACGGATATCTACATCCGAAAGAGAATACATTGAAAGCTCAGTGGGGAAAAGAGAAGTAAGTGAAAAACTAAACTTGTTTATTTACTTCACTTTCTGGTGTTGTTCTTTCTGTTTATGTATAAATAGGTAGCTGTTCAAATTCCTTCAAACAAGAATAAACACAACAGAATGAGACAACACATGTACCGGAACCTCAAAATTGGTACCAGTGAAATCAGTCCATGTGTAGTGTCACCAGAGAATGCTGAATGTCTTCAAAACTGTATTCTTTACCTTGAGACCCATATAAGACACTGGCCCTAAAACACCCAAATACAAACAAAACCATATGGAGAGCTTTTTGATTTGGAAACCACTGTGCAGTTTATCTCATATATTGGTCTAATCATCTGAACGTTCCAACATAAAAACAAGAACGAGGAAGAAGAAGAAAAAAGAAGAAAACAAATTAGTTATGGAATTTTTAAATGCTTGACTAGTAAGATATGACATGAAAAAATGGTCTAAATATCTACCTGATGATAGTTTTGTTGCATGTTTTTATTTTTAATGATTTACAACATTTTATCTTCTCTTTTTGTCAGTAACTTGAAGATACTTAAGCAGTAAGCAGGTTGGAAGAATATTTTCTGGTCCCATTTTAACATTTGTATAAATTGAGTTTTGTCTGCACTTTTCTTCTATTAAGTAACTTACCAGTCCTGATAAAGTGTTACTCTCAAAATGTTAGATTATTATTTGACCAATTGGCAACATCAAACATATGAAATGGCCTCCTTCAGTTGCATTAGCTCTGGTCAGTCTGGTGGTGGGATGTGTGACAGAGAAGCTAAGTAATCTTGAACTTGGCTTGGCTGCTTATCAAGAGGGCTTGAGGTTTGACAACCCACACAAGCAGAGTTGTGTTTACTGAGTGTTTAAAGGCAGCTTGGAAAAATCTTCTCCTTGATACCCCTTCCCTCATTGGTCCACAAATGAGATTGGATCATAGCGTGAAAGTTGCGCTATATAAAAGCTATCAAAAACAAAAGGTGTTGTCCAAACAGCAGTTTCCCCTTCTGATGTATTCAAAGGAACATGCAAGTGCCAATGCAGTTTGAGGTCAGCTGCTTCGCAAGCTCTGCCAGGGTGTAGTACTGAGTGGCACTAACTGCCTAAGAATCCCTGGCTTCTAATTTTTCCTCAAGATTGACTCCAGAAGTGTTTCCCATGTTTGGGCATCACTGCAAGGCAGCAGAGATACATTTTCAAGAATTTTCCTTCTCCTAATTGAAACAAATGGAATCTCTGTATTTAGAAAGTTCCATCATTTTTTATCATTCTTTTACTTGGGTAAAATCTAAGACTCCGTAGTTCTGATTCAAACTCAAAGCAATTGATGTAACTGCCATAGCTTTACCATTCCAACCTCATTTTATGATCATCTGTAATAAACAGTGTTCACTTTTAAATATTTAATTTTTTAATGTAACTTTGTTACTCAGATTGAAGCCAGATAATATTTCAAGTTCGGCAAATCTTTATTTTGAAATTTTTGTGCTTCATCACACAGCATATCAAGACTCCATGGCTACAGATACTGACCTGTCCAGCTCTCTGGGGAATAAGCCTGGCCCACTTTACCAACAACTGGTGCTACTACACACTTTTGACATGTCTTCCTGCTTACATGTCCAACATTCTCAGGTTCAACTTGAAAGAGGTTCAAGTCCAATTATTTTATTTTTGTTAATTTAAGCCTATTATTTTAGCCTATTTTAGAATTTTATGGTGATAGCTTTCAAAACAGTATAGAACCTAGCAAAGCAGGGCAATGTTTGCTTTTTTAAAGTAGTCCTTTAAGACTTGATTTTTATGGATGTAAAGATATATAATAAACTTATATCAATGTTATTTTAAACTCAGTGTTCTTTTAATTTTCATTTTTATTATAAAAACCAAAGCTGTTTATTTATGTATATTATACATAATGTAGGCTTATGGTGCTGTAATAGCATAACAGACATCATGAAAGCTAAAATGACAAATTAATCTAAAAAATTTTGAACATGTAGGTCTTAATGTAGTGAAACATGTTGTTTGTCTTAGATAAATGGGGAGAGAATTTCGATCCTTTCGTTTGTGCAAAAAAAAAAAAAAACTGCAATTGATCCTCTCACTATGGTACAAGTTTTTTTTTTAGTTGTAAATGACAAAGTGTGGCCACCTATTGTTGATTCTTACATTCATTGGAAGCCAGTGAAGTGTACACAGGAGAGCAGCTGCAGAATCATGTCTAGTTTTACGTTGGACTCTTTTTCATGCAGTATTTTTCTTAAAGAAAACACTTCTATTGGTTAAAAGTAATTGACAAAAGTAATTGACATTCAAACAATTAGGTCTTTAATTACAGTTATTTGTTTATTAAAGTCTTTCTCTGTTATCTATATACATTAAGTGTCACTTTTGAAATATGTGTGATATCTTTTATAAAATAAATAAATAAAATAAAATATTTGAATATCCTTGTCAGAATGGTTTGCTCTCAGCAATGCCATACGCTGTCTGCTTCTTGACCCAGAACTCATCAGGAGTGCTAGCTGACTTCCTTAGAGGGCGGGGCTACCTTTCAACTGGAAATGCTCGTAAACTTTTTACATCAATTGGTAAGCCTATATAAAATCTGCATTATGTTTTTATCGTTGCTTATGAAATCATTTCATTTATTAGTTTTATGTTAGCAAACATTTATTGAAGCTGTTGTCATAATGTTGAATAATCCACTGAAAAATCTAAAATTAAACAGTCAGTCATATTTTCAGATAGATGAACTTTTGCTTTCATTTGGCATATAAATTATTTTAAGAATATTTATTCTTATAAATAAGTAAAATGTCTTTATCTTTCTGAGTATTTGATTAGGTTTTGTTTTTGTATTTGTAAATTATGGCTCAGTCTTTTATGTATCATTGCTACTTTACTTTTTAGTTTTCTGTCCTGAAGTGATTTTACTAGTTGTGTTACTTGTCATTTAAAACTAAGTTTCAAATTTCTTGTACAAATTTAGATGATTAAGAAAAATTTTATGAGATCTATAATTTTGGGAAATGTTTATAATACACTTAAATGAAATTTATCCAACTCAAAGCGCTCAGTGTACATTGAAGCAGGGTATTTTTTTCTTTTGAAAGTTGAAGTTTAATATTTCCCATTCCAAGACTTCAAAAGTCCATGGAATAAAGTTAAGTTTCCCTTTCAGACCTTGCAGTCTATGGGGCAGACGATGTAAAGGTCATCTGTTTCTGTGGCCTATGGTTAACAAGGGTGTTATGTGGCCAGCACAACGACCAACCGCCTTTACTTTTCCCCAACTAATGTCAGGTACCCATTAGAGCTGGATAGACTCAGAGGCACCCTAAAGATCCTGAAATTAAAAATCCCAGTCTTCACCAGGATTTGAACCCCGGACACTCTGGGAAGCCATGCGCTTTACCACTCGGCCTTGCACTGTGGAGTAGGTTATCTAATTTAAATACTCTATTATATTTTCTAAGGAAGAAAACAAAGTTCTGTCTAAACTTACCAGGCACAAACAAAATGTAGCTATTCTAATAAAAAATGTCTTTGAACTTGATTGCCTGAGTTTGCCAGCAGCACATCTCCTTTTGACTAGCTCTTAGCTTTTTGTTTTTTGCCTTATAGACATCTAGTAATACAAATTGTTTTTAAAGAAGTTTATTTCTATTCTGTAAAAATTTAGAGGTTTGCTTGTATTTTTCCAAGGTTTGCTCTCCCCTGCTATATTTCTGATTGTTGTGAACTACGTTGGTTGTGATCATGTCCTGGCTGTTTTATTCTTGACTCTGTCTGTTGGTCTTCAAGGATGCATCATGGGGGGATACAACATAAACCACCTTGACATTGCACCGAAATTTGCAGGTAAGAGCTCCATTTGATTACGAACTTTTATAATTGTAATTTTTATTATGTTTTTGTTTCTTGAATATTTTTTTTTGGTATTGAATTTACATCAACATCACTCTACCTTCTGTATGAATGGCTCTAGACTGTTGTCTCTGTGGTGTCTGGTTCAAACCCTGCCTGCCTTCATTCCCCCACCATCCTGCAGGAGGTTTGGCCTAAGGTGTACAAATCTTTGATTCTGAAAGAACATTCAAAATATCAAACAAATAATACTACACTGCTTACTTATAAATGTTATATTTATAGTATAGATGAGTATATCCTTTCTTTAAATTTTCAGGTGTTCTGATGGGTATAACTAACTCACTAGGCACAATACCTGGGTTCATGGGTCCAGCTGTTGTTGGTTATTTGACTAATAATAATGTAAGTTTCAAATGATTTTTGTTTTCTCAGACAATGCTCTTAGAGAGAAATCAGAGGTTTAAATAATTCAAGTTAACCTAGTTTAAGGCATTACATCTAGGAGAAAGAATTAGGGAAGTAGATTTGGTTATCAAAGTGTAGGTCTTAGGTTTAGCTTTAAATTTCTGCTTTTAGATTTGAAGCTATTCATATCTAATAGTACCTAATATAACGGACTCTTGGTCAGTCATTGCATTGCCCTGTTTCTTATTTATTACAAATTTTCCTTAAAAAAGATGATAATTATGTGCAAATCCATATGTTAATCTAACGTTAATTAAAGACTTTCTAAACTCTTAAGCCACTAAATTGTAAAATAATAAACTAAACATGTATAGGAAAATTAAGCGTTCTTTTATTTCTGGAGATTTCACAACTCACATTCAGTCTTCATGGGATCCTTATCATGTATCAATATTTTCATACAATTTTTTTTTTTTCCTATCCCAAGTTCCAGTTTAAGTTCTGATTAATTTAGATATAAGAATTAGATTATTATTATTATGAATTAGATATTTAACTACATCCAAGTTGTAATTCCTGAATGTCTAAAGAGAGCTTGGTAACATTCAGATAATCTAACCCTATGTGCCCAGCATTGAGCATGACTTAAGAGCAAAGACACACACTGTACAAATATATTAATTCACTAGTATAAATAAATTCACACAAAAAAAAAAAGATAAATGTTCCTATGTATTGATATTATGAACATTAATTTTGTCCTTAGCAAACTCGTGGGCAGTGGCAAATTGTCTTCTATATAACAGCTGGCATGTGTTTTGTCGGAGCTATAGGTTATGACCTTTTGGCGAAAGGTGAGGAGATGCCCTGGTCTCGGCTACCTCACAAGGAGCAAGAGATCATTGTACCAGAGAGAACCAGGACATCAGTGACAAGGTCAGGCCGGCCAGTGAGCATAGGTTCTGTTAATGTAAATTCATCTGACACTGACCTTCTTGTTCCACCTCCAGATCAGAATCACTGATTGCACAACTGTTGTGTAAACAGGTTTCAGAATACAACATTGATTACACAACTTTTATATAAATAAGTTTTGTTTCTGGCTAATAACATACTTCTTGTTGTGGTGACTAGATTTCAGTCATTTAGGATTATGTAAGAGCAAGCACATTCATGTTTGTAAATCTTTGAACAGCTGACACATGATACATTCTTGTCTAAACATTGCTGTTGAACAAGACCTGGATGGATTGGATGGGCTTCATCATAAAATTTTGGCTTATGAAAACTTTAATGCTTGGCTCAATCATGATTCATTTTAAAACATATGCGTTGTGTAATTCATGACTTATACAGCACAAATGCTCTTCATTATACAACTTTTGCTTGAAGTGTTGAGGTTATTTTTACTTCAAGAGCACTCAGGAAATGGCAGTTTGAAATTTGTACAAAAAAAAACACACTTTGAGATCACTTATATTCAACTTGATCAATGTCTCATTTTATAATAATCAGAACTAAACTTTTGGCTTATCTACTAATAATTTGATTTCATTGATGCATTTTTTTGGTTGTTATGGGTTTAACTAACACATTAGGCACAATACCTGGGTTCATGGGTCCAGCTGTTGTTGGTTACCCTATCACCCTGGAAACCAAATATACTTTTTATTATTCTAAACTTAGTACGTCTCAACCAGGACGTGAGGCTTGTTAATTAAGGAAAAAATTAGAATGTTTCTTTCTGATCTAGGAATTTCTATGACTTACTATTGTATATTTTACCAGGTTTAAAGTTTCTTTAAACACATGTTACATATTTTTCAGTGTCTTTCAAAGTATTATTTAATACTAAATATTTCAATTTCAATTCTCTTTTGTTTTTAGTTGTAATATTTCATTTTTGTGGTATTTTAAAATATCTCATTTACAAGTTGTATGATTGTGATAATGTAGGTTTTTTTTTGTAAAGTATATTCTTGTGTAAAAACTCAAATTCACTTTTTATATGTTTTTTCTTGTGACACATTATTTATGACTTTGTTAAGGATTATGTTGGGAAAAGAATTTTTAGTTGTTTTTTTTTTTCATGAAATATTAGAAATGAAAAGAGATTTTTCAGTATACAGATATCAGCAGCTGTATTGAGTTTGTTAGCTACAGTCAGTCATAGAATGTCTTTAATGTATCTTTCGATGAAGTGACAGTCTGGGTATTGATGTATTTGAATCTAATGATGAAATAAAAAACTTTGACATGACGTTTGGGTAGCTTCATGACAGTTTAGTCAGTGTTCAATGGCAGAGTTCCATTACAGCTTACAGACAACTTAGGGGAAGTTACTTCTCCTTGAGCTAGTCACTTATATGTTGACAAAGAATAAAAGAGACATTCAGTATTTAGTTGCTTGTTTGAACTTTTACTTTTCTTACCATGATATGTTTAGTTTTAACATTAAGGAAAATAGGACAGCTTTGAAACTAGATGTTCTTGTAATGAAAGCAGGTTTGTTTGATAACATGATGTTATTTTTTCTTTTTAGTTAACTCTATCATAAGGTTTCATTGCAGTTTTTTTGTCCACTTTTTGTGTTTCGTTTACTTTTTAAAAAAAAAAAATCTAAACATCGTCTAGGCTAGAGTTTAATTTATATAATGTAAACAAGCATTTTTTTTATCATTTTATCAGTAACCTTTCCTCTACTCCATTATTGTAAAAATTCCTACATTCTCATGTTTCATATAGTTTCAGTAAACAAATCATTAATACACAAATTATATTACCAGTATTTTGAAGATTTATGTTTTCAAGACAGATTACTGTAATTCAGCTAAGGTGACTAAATAGAAGTTTGTAGGCTTGATGTCGGCTGAGTTTGATGTGCTGATGTTCTTTGGCTGTGCCACTTTAAATGGGTAACTGAGATGGTGGCCCATCTTGTAAGTCAGTGGTTCCCAAACTTTTCATTAATGGAACACTTCACACTTTTTGAGTAGCAGAGCACTTTGGTTATTTTAGAGAAATTTGTTAGTTAATAATTCCAGCAGTTTTAGGAGCACTCAATGAGGCCTTGCAGAACACTGGTGTAAGCCATAGTACAGATTTGAGAACCCTTGTCATATTGTCCTCATGCAGCTGAAGTTTCTAAAAACCACCATGTAGACCAGAGATTGTAATGTTCTGCCATTTTAGAAAGCTATGTCTGTCTCTTGCCACAGTAACTTTATTTATTTTCCTCTGCTTGTGTCTGATTTCAGTTTGTTGTTTACAGTGAAGTTATCAGAATTGTTAAGCTATGTAATCATATTTAAAGTGTGAGAAACATGTAATGAAGTTGAAAATATCTGACATCAAAAATGTAAACTTTGTTGTATAGGGATAGATGTCATTGGTTAACATGCATGACTAGACTAGATTGACCAAGGAGTGGATGGAGTCTCAAAGGGCAAAGTTTCTTTAATTTTTGTTCCTAGTGTACCTCAGGAAACCAATATTGCTAATGTTTAGCACAACATATTTGGATTAGTCAATACCCTTCTTGTTATTAAATTATACCATTTCCATATCTGTAACATTGGATCTTTGCTTTAGCCATGAATTTGTTACAAGACATATTTGTTACAACTTTACATGCTAACAAAACAATAAAATTCAATTTTACTAAAACACTAGTTAGGATTAAACATTTTTGTGTCGAATGGTGATCCAGTAGTGCTTGGAATCGCTGTGTTCAATTGAATCTAAAGTTAAGGAATGGCTTCAATAATAGTTTTGGGCTTTGATAGGAGATAAAAATAACAAAGTAGGTCACTATGTTAGCCATATGAGCTCTTGTTTACTGTGAGGTCACT